>APFE030019057.1:11693-64440 GCA_000404065.3 Pinus taeda
TGAAAACTAGGCAGTGAAAACAACTTGCCTCTATAAGCTAGGAAACCAATTCATTCATTAAATTTTTGCCTATCTTATGAATGAATCTTCTAGAAGAGATAAATGAGTGTAAAAATATCATAAAATTACATAATTTACATCAAGGAGGATCAAAATCCACTCCAAAAAGTCAAACCTAGTCAAAACTGCGTTTTGCTGAGCTGTAGGTGCATTTCTGTGAAAATTGCCCAACGGGTCGCGCCCTGATTCTGAACGGGTCGCACGCCTTTGGAGTAGTGTTTGAGGCACTTCCAGGTGTCCAAATGAGACAAAAGTGGGCTTGTTGGAAAGGTTTAGATGTCTACTTTCCAACCCAAGTGGAATTTCAGAATTTGGTGTCCATTTGCCCCTCCAAAATGGAAATCTCCCAAGATTGCTTCATGTGTGTCAAAAAGGTGGCAGAAAGTCATTTTTTGCTTGTTTTTTGACCTTCTGGAGGCTCAAAACTTGGTGAAATTTCTTGGTATTTGTTGAGAAAGTGTATTTTGTCCTGAAAAATCCAAAAATGCAAACTTTTCCTGAAATGGACCTTCCCATCGAAAGGGTCGCGCACGGTGCGCGACTCGTTGGGAAAGAAAACCTGTGTGTGGCACAAAAAATTCACAATTGACAAAATTTTCTCCAAATTTCTTGAAATTTGGGCTGGGAGTCCCCAATCAAGTACCATGCTCAGTAAAAGAGGCTTTGGCCAAAATTTTGAGTGGATCGGGCCTTTTCCGTCATTTTAGTGCCTTGGCCAACCTCCTTGGATTTGGCGATTGTAATTTTGACATTTCTCTAAAACCATGACACTTGTGCAAAAAGTGAAGGAGGTTTTTCTTATTTGGCATGTTGTGGAAAAAAAAATCTCTCATTGTTCCCAAATTCATCTTTTATGGCTCTGAAACACCATTGAGTGAAACTTATCCCAGTGTGAAACAAGAATTTTGTCGAAATGAAGCGAAATGAAGGGGATAAGGGGCTTCTAAATTATTGGGGAAATTTTTGGAAGTAGGGAGGAATGTTAGGAAGTAGGGGAAAGTGGAATCTCAGATATTGAGTGAGGGGAAGGGGTCCAAAAGGGCAAAACACAGTCCCAACCTAGAAAATTGCCAGGTTGTAGCTAGAAACTAGGGTTTGTGCGAAAATGAGGAATTTGGGGAATCTTATTGATGGGAAGAATTTGGTAAGGTACTTTAAGGATAGGGGAAGGTGTATGAGCATCAGGAAACAAGTTTTGCCGATGATTTGACCGTCCAAGAGAAATTGCCTTCAAAACCCTAGGAGGGGGAAATGACCTTACCTAGGCGCAATTGAAGCAAGAACAAGGTGTAAAATGACTCATTAGACACTGAGATGATAATGACAACCCTATGAATGATGATAGACTGAGCTGAATGATGACATTTGGACAACTTTAGAAGGAGTGAGAGCAAACCCTAGACCTAATGCCTAGTGACCAAATTTTGCTTGAAGACTCACTGAAATGACAAAATTTGACCTTGACACTTCAAAATCACTTTGTAAGAGCATATTTGATCACTGGAGGAAGGCTGGAAGGACTGACACTAACATGTTCTTCAAGAGCTTCTTCATTCTACTTCTTTGATTCTTCAAGATCTTCTTTTAGAGAGAGGATCTTAGATTCAAGTCTCTGGATTGTTATGCTCTGATCATTTATTTCATTTCTTAATGATGTCACTACATCCTGCAACTGCTCCCTTACTCTGGTTACTGTCTCCAACTGATCTTTTAATCTGGTAATTTCTTCCTTTTCTACGTCATTATTTTCATATGCCACGCAAAGTTTAATTTCTTGATTATCTTCATCACTATTGGACAAGGCATCACTATTATCATAACTTCTATTACCTTCTTCAGACGTCTTTCCTTTGTTATGAGGGCATCTATTAGTGTAATGACCAACTCTACCACAAGAAAAACATTTGAAAGGTAGCTTACCTTTGAACCTTCCAGGTTCCCGTTGAAGCTTCTTGACAAAATTTACCTCATATTCTTCTTCTGAAATGTATCCTGATTCATTGAGTTTTTCTTTTCCCTTTATTGATACTTTAAATGCATCTTCTCTCATATCTGATGGTCCTCCTTTTCTCATTTCAAAAGCAGTTAAGATTCTGTGAAGCTGCGTCATAGTGATATTCTGCAGATCCTGCTTTTCTTCTATGGCAGACACTTTGGGTTCAAATTTGGCAAACAATGATCTCAAAAATTTCTCAACTAAGACAAATTCCTTAATTTCTTCATCCAGATTCTTCATACAATTGACAATCTCATCTATACGTAGGAAGTAATTAGTTATGCTTTCATCACTGTGCATCTTAAGAGTTTCATACTAAATTTTGAGAGTTTGAAGCTTAGCACGTTTTACCTGAGTGTCTCCTTCAAATCTTAGAATGATTTTGTCCCATATTTCTTTGGTTGATTTCAATTGCATGACCTTGACAAACTTTGGTTGTGACAAACTTCCCAATAAAATAGTAACAACTTTGGCATTGGTTTCATATTGCTTTCTAGCTGTCGTATCTGTAGGAATTGCTGATGGAAATGTATATCCTCCTTCCACGATTTCCCAAATATCTATTCCAAGTGATTGTAGATAGGTTGTGGTTCTTATCGTCCAGTAAACAAAATTTCTCCCATCGAAGATTGGTGGTTTGATGGATCCCTTTCTTTCTTGATTACTCATGATGATGGATCTTCCTTCAAGCAATCAAGCTTCTTCTGAAGGACCTGCTTTGATACCAATTGTTGGAAATAATACTGAGAGGGGGGGGGGGGGGTGAATCAGTATTAGCAAATCAATAATTTTTCATTTCCATATTTAGATTTATATACACTACTTCAACAAAGGCAACCCGGGTGTACACACAACTGTGTTTAAGGCAACTAGCGTATATCCAACAAACTTATGATTCAGTTAATTCATTATATGTTGTTCTTTAATTAGTGCATCAGTACTTCATTAACCATATAAATAGTAACCAGGTGCAGTAAAAATAGAATAGACCATCACACATAAGCAACACACATGAACACCAATATTTAAGGTGGAAAACCAATGCGGGACAAAAACCACTTGCTGTTGTTTTCTTTAATATAAGAAAAACCTTTTTACAATCTTGTACTGGCGCAGACTCATACCAGTACGCAGACACTCACCTATAGAAGGCTACAACCTTCTCTCGTTCTCCAACTTCTACCGGAAGGGAGCTACAACCCCCTAGCTCTTGTACTAGCTGATATATCTACTAGTGCGTAGGCACCATCCTACAGAAGGCTACGACCTTCTCTTTTCTTCCAGGGACCATGTTTCATAAATTTTCAGACTGGATCCATCAATACAAAATCAATCACCACTGCAATACAACCATCAACTATATCTGCATCATCAATCTCTAAATCACCCAACAACTGAAACAATGAAACCCTGTCATCAAAACATAGTCACCAGAACACAGAGTAGAACCCAGAACTCTGCAACAACCACTAGAACCAACAACAACCTCAAATATCAATTCTCATAATGTATACGCTACTTGGTTGTGTTGAACCAACGTGTATACGCCCTTTCACCAAAGGGAACCAGTGTATAGATTTGAAAATAATTACTTATACCTTCGCTACAATTTTCTACTTCAGATATACCTAGATCATCAGATATAAAGGATAAGACATGCATCGGTATTCAGATCTGAACTATTCATGATCATACTATATGATGATAACCCATTTTAGTCTTCATGATTCTGATCCATCAACCTTCATTCGCCACATAGGTGCATCCTTAGCAAAGCATCACATACCCATAACCTGCATAATAGATCTTACAGTTCATCAGATATTCATTACTTGCACAATTTCCCTTTGACCTAATGATTGTCTTCTTCTTATATAGGTTTGGGCCTCTCTCAATACCATGGTCCAGATACCACGGACCAAAAATTATTTTTCCAACATGTACGCGCCTTTCCTTCTGTGAAAGTGCGTGTGTATGTTATACGTGCCTTTGTATATAGTGAACCTGCCTGTATACGCGACTTGGTATATAGTGAACCTGCCTGTATACACGACTTGGTATGCAGTGAACCTGCCTGTATACACGACTTGGTATATAGTGAACCTGCGTATACCTTTTCGTATATGCGACTTTGTATATAGTGAACCTGCATGTATACGCGGCTTGGTCAATGGTGAACCTGCGTATACCTTTCTTTCTTCATTCTTGTTGTTTACATGCTATACTGTGATCTTTCATCTGAGAGAGTTTCCATCAAGGACAACACTTGTGTCATACCTGTATCATAATGCCAATAGTAGATACAATTGATAGCAGCATGCAAAGTCAGTGGTAGCATAGATGCAACATTTACGTAGTAGTTGGTGGACAATGATGTCAAACATTAGCAGCACAGAGGGAGATGTTATAGAGACAAGGTGATACTTCAATAGGTTGCATTATTAGAGCATATTCCTCACTAAGAGGGAGTGTTGATTTCTAGTAGCATAGAATGTTTTATAAGCCTCAAAATTTTCAAGGAGACTAGGACACATGTATTCCAGAATACCCAGAAATCGTTTTGGGAAATTCCACCCGTAGATAGTTTTATTAAAATAATTAGTTATTTTTAATGGATGCCTAATTCTAAACTTAGGAAATTAAAATAATTAAAGGGTAATAATTAAACTGGGGGCGAAACTTCTAAAAGAAGACAAGGATCAAGTCAAAATGATATGATCCATTTATTAGAATCTAATATGGGTCGTTGATTACTCAACGAAAATATTATAAGAAGGACTTCGATGGGCATTTGGAAAACACATCGAGTGAGAGATCAGAGGTCAATTTTCTCAAGAGAGCACCGCAACAGTTGCTAAAGTGGTCATCAAGGAGATTTCTTATAGTGAGGGGCAGGGATAGATGTTTTGTTTATTTGTTTTGTTTTTTGGTTTTTGTTTTTGTTTTTGGAGGAATTTTTCCTAATCCAAAGAGTGGAAGGAAGAGAGGGTAGAGAGTTGTTCCGAGAGGCAGTGTAGTGCCACGCAAAGCTACGTTGCAGTAGTGCAAAGCTTCAGAGGGAGTTCGTATTTCCGTTGAGGAACAATCGGGATCTAGTGTCGAAGCTGAGGTGTGAGACTGGGAGGCTAGAGGGCCGAAGTTTCCAGCTAGTAGAAGATCAAGAGGAGGTGCAACACAATCTCAACGTAGTGAAGTAGTAACTACATAGGTGTGACACAGTGCTGTACAAAGACAACGCAGAGGCTCATCTCCAGTGCAAATCAATGTCGGAATTTCCATTGACAGGGTGAGGTCAACTCACTATGTTTTATCTGGTTAGATCTCTGTATAGGATTTTTAGTTTGGGAATCTGAAGAATTTTAATAAGAAATTACTGCATAATAATACAAACCCTCAGCTGCTGCACTAGTTTTCCTGCATTGGGTTTTTCTAGGGACATTTTTCCAAAAACACCAGTGTCACTTGTGTGTGGTTATTTCTTCTTGCCCAATTCTTGTTTCCGCATATAATTTAATTAGTGAAGGTTGCAATAGTATTTACTTTGATATTTATAGTGTAACACAATAAATAACTTGCATGAATTAACAAGTAGGAGAAGTAATATCAGTTTTCTGCAGTAGGAGATTTGGGTCTCTGAATTTTCACAAAATGTACATTGCTACAAAATTTTCCATGATATGATTGATGTTGCCTACAATTCATGATCATATTATACAATATTGAAAACAAAGATTCAATTCACACAAGTTTCAATCGAATACTTGTATCAATGAACATATGACAACTTGTAGACAACTTTGAATGACAAATTTGTACATTCACAAAAGTCCTTGAACATGTGGACTATAACAAGCCAATACATCAATGAAAAACATCTACTTGTTGAACATAGTGATAATGAATGTTCACTTTACAAAAATACCTAAATAGGTAATGACAACAAGTATTTGCAAAATTTACAAAACAAAATTTACAATAAGTCTACCCAAACTTTGCCTCTCTTAGGCTTATGGGTTCTCTTCTTGCATCATTTTTGTCTTGAAGGTCGCTTAGGAGTGTTCCGAGTCCTCTTTGCCACCTTTTGTTTCCCTTGCATTATGTAGCATAATCTCTTTACATTTCTTTGAACAAATCTCTTGATGCAACTTCCAACATCTTTCAATATCATGTCCATGCACCTTGCAATGAGTATAGAAGAACTTCATTTTGCTTGCTGACGAAGTTCTCTCATGCGAAAGAGAGTCACTATGGTTGATGCCCAAAATTTGGTTCATTCTTTTAACTGTTATCATACGTTGCTCACATACAACCACGAAATGGTCAATCACATCACAAAATGTACAAGGATACTGATTCCACAAGTATTCAAAATTTCCATGCATTGGAAAACACTCTTGAGAGTTATACTTGTATCTAGAGCTGCAAATTTGACGGTTGTTACAAGGTGGTGACATGTCCTTCTCATATGGTTGATGCACCTCAAACCATTTGGAGCATTCTCCAAACTCTCTTTGACCATATCCCAATCCCATATACTTCAGTCTCACCTCAACCATAATTGGATTGGTAATACCTTGGCCATTTATGCCGAGGCCTCCACCTTCATATCCCATCTTGGAAAGCAACTTCATACCTATACCTTTGATATGTTGCTCAAATGCTGCAAAAGAGTTGTTATGCATGTAAATGGAAGGAATGGTACTTGAGATGCTGATTACCTCCTTAAACTCGTCATTCATCTTTTCAGCTTTTGATGATGACGATGATGACCAACTTGTAGATGACTCTAGCCACCCAGCCTTATCCATTGACATATGGTGTGATTCTTAAAGATATTTGTATAATGCACATGCAACATCTTCCACATATGGTCCAAAACCACTATTTGAACCATGACCACATGCTGGCTTCATTATGGAGGTTTCTCTTGTTGGTACAAGAGTATAAGTTTCTGCAACTTGTTCATCAAGCACTTGCTGCAATACAAAGTGCATGTGTCTCTTCTCCTCTTCAACTATCTCTAACATCCTTCTCGATTCTATTTTCTCCATCCAAAGAGCCAAATTCTGCTCCTCTAGCTCTTAAAGACTCTTTTTGCTGCCCATTATTGCAACTTGGTCAACTGGTGCTCTAATACCAAACTGATCTAAAATTGGATTAGGTGACTTCTTCCTCTTTTCCAAAAACAAATAAAACAAAAATTAGGATTGTGTCGATGCTTTGCAAGGTAAAACTGGGTCTTGAAACAAGCAGGTTTCCAATATCTCTCCAATTCATGTATTAGTCTTCATATGTAACTTCACATAATGAACATAACAACACATAATCCATCCAGTCAGAATGAAGAGCAAGACAAAAGGTTTGTTGACGAATTTCACCCCTCCTAGGCTACATCTTCGGGCCTGTCAACATGACTATACCACTCATATATTCAAATATAAAATTAAGTACATAAACATTTGTTGCAGGTAAATATGTGGATTTACCCCTACAAGGTAATGTTCTCCTATAAATAACTCTCACAAACATCAACAACTCAAAGAATCTCCCGAAAATATGACATACTTCAACTGAAAGGAACTAAAAAGAGAATGTGAACTCTTCAATTCCACATTGAAGCACATAATCATAACTTCATGTTAAGAGGAGTTGAACCTGAACTAAACCCTGTTGGTTACAATTGCTGCATAAACTTCTGAAGGTGAGAATACCCCTACAAGGACTTCTCGATGCAAAAATACCTTCTAGAACTTCTTCCAAACCCTACCAAATCCATACACCTTTAGTCTCAATCTTGCAAAAAGGCTCTATAGATGTGCTCAAATAAGAAATTAGAGGTTACTAATGGATTTTGAACATCCAAAAACCCCCAAGTGCACTCTTTCTGAGCTCAATTTGGATAAAAACTCAAAAAGCTATGAAAAGCTATGAGCTCCTAAGCTCTCCCATGAATTTCACTATTAACCATCCTACAAATTCGACCTTCTGTCTATTGGTTCTACAAATCCTTCCTGAAATTCGCTAATGGAGCAACAATTTCACTACCCGCTGGTGCATTATATTGGATAGTTAATTTAGCCTTAGATCCCTTAATCCGAAAAACAAGGCCACATGGGCCACATAGGGCCGAGGGATGGGCCTTAACCCCCATCGCCACAAAAGCCCCGAAAACTCGAGACATGGTCATGTGGTGCCCCACGGGGCCGAGGGACAGGTCAATGATCCATCCTAACCACTAGAGCCCCCTTCTGCGCTGGCATGTGGTCACGTTGGGGTTGCATATGAACTCGAGGCTCGCCCCCTACCGCAAGTTCCTCCGCGTAACGCCCAAACTTCATGCTTATGGTCACGTGAAAGGCGCCATGATCGTGGGCTAGTCCCAATGCTTCTGCCCTCCATTTGTTTGGTGCTAGTCCAGTACTTGGAAAACATGGGTTCCAAAACCTTGGGTTGGGGCTAAGCCCGAGCCCTTGGCTCCCTTGCCTGCAGTCTCGTGGGCATGGGGTGACTAGGGACTAGGGCTTAGCCCCGTCCATCAAATATAAACGAGATAAACTTTATATAGAAATGTGCCACCATTGTTAGTAAGAACCACCCTTCGCATGGTGGTAAGGCACTGTGTTGTCCCGCATGAGGTCTCATGTTTGATTCTTGTGAGGGCAGTTTGGCCAATAACAAAATTTTGTGCCAATACCGGGATGCCACGTGGCAACCTCCCATTAGGCCAAGTGGCTCCCAGTCGTAGGTCTAATCCACAAAGTCATCCACCAATAAAATTTTGACCATGAGCGCCAAAACCAACGAACCAGAATATGCCAAGTGCCAACATTCGGTTGGCTTATACCTATATGGTCACCTTACTGATTTAGTGTACCTGCATCCAATCTGCAAAACTTTTGTTTGTTTGGGAAAAAGATCAGAACACAATATCAAGAGTATATGATATCGGTTTTGAGTGATTCAAGTTGCATTGGATTCATATAGGTGAGCTCATCGATTTGGCGCTGGTTTCAAGAATTTATGGTCACTTTCATTTTTGAGCTTAAAATTGATCACCTCATCAATTCTCAGATATGGAGAGTGACTTCTACCAAAAAACACTAGCCATGCGGTGGAACATGATAAATTTCCCTACACACAACTTAAACCACAGAGAACACTCAATCAAGAGCATACAAAAAGGAGTGTAAAGCACTAACACTCCTAAGGAGTGTTAAATGTGATAAAAAACATTTAAGAAGAAATATCGAGTTTAGTGTTCATGAATACAAAAAAAAGTGTGGTTTAAAGAAGAAATCATAGAGTGTAGTCAACTACCAAAATTCAATTTATTTAAAAACACAAATATTTTGAGGTTGCATCTTAAGTTAAGGCTCAAAATTCAATTTATTTAAAAACACAGATATTTTGAGGTTGAGATTTTAAGTCAACTATCAAAATTCAATTTATTTAAAAAAACAAATATTTTGAGGTTAGTATTATGTTAGTATTAACTCTTTGGTATTGTTTTAAATGAAAAGACTATTAACTAGAAATTGCACCAGATGTTGCCAAGGAAACCGTAGTAGTGTAGGAAAGAGTAGCATTAAACTATTACTCTTCCATGTTGACATTGAGATTGTCACCAGAAGTTGCCAAAGGGTCTAAGTGGAATTTTGGATCTTTGTTAAAGAGGGGGTTTAAGAATTGAAATTGTCACCAGATGTTTCCAAAGGGTCCAAGTGGAATTTTGGATCTTTGTTGAAGAGAGGATTTAAGGAATTGCATCATTCACATGACAAGAGTATGATCTTTGTTAAAGAGGGGGCTTAAGGATCTAAGTGGAATTTTGGATATTTGTTAAAGAGAGGGTTTAAGGAATTGCATCATTCACATGACAAGCGTATGATCTTTGTTAAAGAGGGGGCTTAAGGATCTAAGTGGAATTTTGGATCTTTGTTAAAGAGAGGGTTTAAGGAATTGCATCATTCACATGACATGAGTATGATCTTTGTTAAAGAGGGGGCTTAAGGAATTGCAATGTTAGTGGAATTTTGGATATTTGTTAAAGAGGGGGTTTAAGGAATTGCATCATTCACATGACAAGAGTATGATCTTTTTTAAAGAGGGGGATCTTTGTTAAAGAGGGGGCTTAAGGAATTACGATGTAAGTGGAATTTTGGATATTTGTTAAAGAGGGGGTTTAAGGAATTGCATCATTCACATGACAAGAGTATGATCTTTTTTAAAGAGGGGGTTTAAGGAATTTCATCATTCACATGATAGGAGTATCCTTACTATCAGGTTCTCTCTTTTTGGTTATTTAGTGTAGTTGCTAAAGAATGCATTATAGAGATAACAAGGATCTCTATCCTTAGCAATTATTGACCAGGAGACTTTGATTTGGTATTTTGGTTAAACATCCATATGAATTTTCACTGGCGAAACTTATGTTTGAAGTATTAGCCTACTTGAATGGTTGGAATATATCCATACCCTATAAATATATGCAACATTGTTTTGGAATACTCACTTAAGTTTCATTTAAATCTATTGACATTGTTCCCCCAATTCAAACTCTAGCAAACATTTGTATCATTATCTTTTTTGATGAGTCTGTGGACTGGATCATAGTGACCTGCATTGAATGCTTTTGGATAAATTATAAGAAGATAAAGTTGAAGCCAAAATATGAATCTTTTGAACAAGGTTGTTGAAAATATCAAATTACCATACTCTACAACAATTATGGTAAATTTGCATAATGAAGCCTCAAGCCTAGAGTAGGATTCCAAAGTCATTTTAATTGATGATATCAACAATCCAAAAATCATTATTAGGATTTTATCTTCCAAAAATCATCTATAAGGAAAATAATAAATTTGTTAACTATATTTGGCAACTGTTATGGAATTGGTTTAAGTACTTTGGTTTAAGTATTTCCTTCTGTTCACTAATATGGATCATTTGAGTTACCAAATTTCATTATGATTCAATCATTATGACATTCAAATGTATTCAATTAGAAACAATCAAATGTTCATAATAATAAAATTGGAGAAGCTTAATATAATAAAATTCATTAAATTTACCCCCAAAAATTTGAGTTTAATCATCTGCTAAGTAAGAGTTACATTAAAAATGAATATAATTATGACCCATGATGATGTAAAGATTCATAATAATAAAAGTAAGAGTTACATTAAAAATGAATATAATTATGACCCATAATGATGTAAAGATTCATAATAATAAAATTGGAGAAGCTTAATATAATAAAATTCATTAGATTTACCCCCAAATATTTGAGTTTAATCATCTACTCAATTAAGAGTTACATTAAAAATGAATATAATTATGACCTACAGGTAATGGTTCTCCATGTCATTGAATGATGAATCACTTTTCTAACCTAAGATTATTTATATAATTATGATTATAACACTTATTATTACAATATCATATATTTTTTAAAATAAAGTTTTTCACTTAAAAGAACAAAAACATAAGCATAAATTAGGTTATTGAGGGAGTGGTGATCCTTAGACATGGAACTTAGGTTTGAGAATTCAGCCTTTTAATTATCTAAACTAGATTTTGTGTATTAATTTAGGCTCCATGATTTACTTGGAATTTTGATTATGTTGCTTCGGTAAAGATTATTTTAGTTATTAATAAAAATAGTTTTTAAATAATTTATTAATTCAACATTTTATGGGAATAAAACACACACACACATATATATATATATTTTATATTATACAATTTAAAATTTATATATTTTACAGTATCTTTTTTTTCTAAATTATAATTTTTATATTAATGTTTTTTTGATAAAATATTAAAAAATATAATAAAATAGCAAAATAAAGCTTAACCTTTTATTATTGTCTTTTTTACCGGAGTTGTCTATAATGCGACTTTTTGGAGATTCCGGTGATGGAATCCCGCGGAAGAAATGAGGTTAAATCTTGATTTTTAGCAGTTAAAATGGTTTTTAAACTGCATATTTGGATTCAGCGCCTGGAAAACCCCTGGGAGCCATTGATTGTGCAGAAACTAGCTATGAAACTTGGGATTCCAATGAATTGCTGCCGGATTTTTTAAACTGCATATTTGGATTCAGCGCCTGGAAAACCCCTGGGAGCCATTGATTGTGCAGAAACTAGCTATGAAACTTGGGATTCCAATGAATTGCTGCCGGATTTTGACCGGAAAAATCCGCCGGAAAGACTTTCAAAAAGTAGCGTTATAGACTACTGCATTTTTACCTATATTTTTCATCACCTCAAGATTATTTTAGTTATTAATAAAAAGAGTTTTAAAATAATTTATTACTTCTGGAAATTATAATATATAGTATAAATAATTTAGATCTACAATTATACAATTTTAAATTTATATATATTTTAGTATTTTTTTTTTTCTATAATTTATAAATTTTATATTAATGGTTTTTTTTGATAAAAATATAAAAACTTAATAAAAGTGGCAAATAAGCTAAGCTTTATTATTGTCTTTTTTACCTATCTTTTTTATCACCTCAATTTTATCACAGTCGAATATTTAAACAACATTTATTAGTAACTTTCTTATTTTTTAAATTGATAATTTTTAAACTCTTAGAACTAGAAAGAAGGATTCTAGCACATTAATTAGCATTATAATTAGAGTTAAGAGTGCAAGATACAAAATTTAAACAACATTAATTAGCAACTTTTTATTTCTTAAATTGATAATTTTTACTTTTTTATTTCTTAAATTGATATTTTTAAACTCTTAGAACTAGAAAGAAGGATTTTAGGACATTAAATAGATTATAATTAGAGTTAAGATGGCAAGATAGAAAATGTGTTTTTCTATGTTTAACGTGTAAGCATTAAGGGGAGGACTTGAAGACAATGTATCCATGGCTTCCTTGTTGAATTTGGAATTGGTTTGAGATTTATAGGAGGTAGATTTTCTCAATTCCTATATCTAAGGTTAGAAGTAGTTGGATCTAAATTAAACTATATAATTGTATTGTAAATGAATGCAAGAGTGCAATAGAGAATATAATTTTGAGTGTATTTCTATGTACTATTTCTACTCTTCAAATTCTATTTTTTGTATTTAATAATTATTTTTTATATTTATAAGAATTACCTAATTAAACTTAGAAAATAAAATATAAAAGTACAAAGAATTAAGAATAAATTTCTAAATTATTTGTTAATTTTATTTTTTTGTGATGAATCAAGTTTGTTGGAAATTAAATAGAAAAAGCATTTCTTAAATAATTAAAGATGAAACATTTTCCTAAATTTATTTACTCATATTAAATTAAATTTTTAAAATATTTTATTCTTACTAATTTTAAATAAAATAATTTTGAAACAGTTTTTATTATTTTTTTTAACATAATTAATCTTAAAAAAATTCCAGATAATATTTTTGAGTATTATTTATTAAAATTGGAGAACACTAAAAAAATCAGAAATCAAATAATATTTATTTTATTTATTAACTTTAATAAATTATTAATATTAGTTGTAAGTTTAGTTTTAGATTTTTAGGGTTAGATATAGGTTTTTTAGTATTTACTGTAAGTTTAGTTTTAGATTTTAAGGTAAGATAATATTTTATTTTATTAAAACAAAAAAACAACTATTTTGTTTAAATCATTTACTCATTTATAATACATATTCTCTTTGTTTAGAGAATTTTCCGCGAAATCACATAAATAATCTATTGTGGACGCGTTTCGAACCAACCAGTGTGGTTCATCGTCAGGGCAAGTTGAAGAACAACCCGTTTCGAACCAACTAGTGTGGTTCATCGACAAGTTGAAGAACCGATCCAGCTTAGCTAGTTAAATAGTATGGGCAGAGACTCCAACAGCTAGATTTATAACGGCTAATCTTGACCTTATGACCCCAGCCAGATAATTATTATATTTTAATTATGATTATTCCTTTTGTATTCAAAGAAAATAACCTTCCCGGAATTTTGCATGAGAGATAAAACAGGGAGGATATGCACGGCAACGTCATTATAGCTTTGACTTTGGTTAGTTACGGTTGGGTTGTTGCTTTTACTTAAAAATTATAATTTTTATTTAAAAAATATATATTGAAATTTGAAAAAAATTATATATTAAAAAGTTAAATTTGTATTTTTCATTTTAACATATTTACATATATTTATTAGTAAATATTAATTTATCTAGAGTGATCAAATCAATCATTGAGATCTAATTTTTTAAAAGTAAAAAGAGATTTGATCTTTCTTGATCCTTGTTAAATCTTGAATTAGGATGATCTAAGCTGATTTTACTATATATTATATATATATAATATATATTATAATTTGTGTATGTAATTTGGTCACATCAAAATGTTGTGTTTATATATTTACTTTTACTTTTATTTTAATTTGATTAATAATGTAAAATGACATTACAACTCTCTACCGCATTGAGTGAAAAACCCTTCAATACAAAACTCATATATATATATATATATATAATAATATATTATTATTAATATATATATATATTAGTTTGGTATGGCAAAGATGTGTTGTATTCTCCCTTCCTTTCCTCCAGGTTGAACAAAAATAATAAAATAATACAAATAAAATAGAAATAAAACCTTACATGAAAATAAAATTCCTTCCAAGTAATTAAAATAAAATAAAAATAAAAGTAACCTTATGTTAAAATAAAAATTACTTCAATATGAAGAGATGCGTTGTAATGTCCTATCATGCCATGTGGCGTTATGTTAAAAAAGAAAAAGAAAAAAAAAGACCTTACCTTAAAATAAAAATGATTTCCCACTAATTAAATAATAAAAATAATCTTATGTTAAATTAAAAAATTACTTCAAACCAAGGAGCGAGAGGAGAAGGAGGGATCCTATAGAACCTCCTTGAGCATCAAGAAATTAAGTTTGCATGGGGATTGGGCAAAGAAACTAACAATATAGTAGAATTGTATGGTCTTCTACTAGGATTGTCCTTAGCAAGGGACCTCAAAATCTCCAAGATTATTATTATAGGAGACTCTCTCATATCCATCCATCTTTTGCAAAAAGACACATCCTCTAAAGCCAACAAGCTAAATCTACTTTTATTGAGAAGTGTAGCAAGAAAGTCTCAATTTGACTTTGCCTTGGTCAAATTGAGAAAATTCGAATTTCACATCAACAAACAACTTAGAGGCAGTTGACATGGCTCTTGTCACTTAGTTAGCTCAGTAAATTCGAGTTAGAGGGGTTGAAGTTCAATTAAGCATGTGTGATTGCTAATTTGTAGCAATCAAGGTCAATTATTTCCAGTTGTTTTCAGTTAAACTAGTTTGAATTATTGATAGAACTAGTGGAAGGTCAGTTATGTAATGGGAGAATAGTCTAGCTCAATTATCATCTAGTTAATTGATTAATCAACTTAAAATAGCTAGTGCATGCAAAAAATTCGAGTTCCCCAATTTTGGTGGAGATTCCAAGGCAATGTAACAAGAATTTGTAAACTAGTTTGAGTGTACATGTGTTGCATGTAGTGAGATGATCAATCCATCGGAATTGTGCAATCAATTGGAGGAAAATTCCTAAAAATAGGGGCTAAATCCTCAAGATTTGCACAAGGAAATAAGGGCTCAAGCAGGGGGCAAAAATTGACGAAGTTCGAGTCAGAGCTTCTCATTGAGTAGAGGGATAGGTTATTCAGTTGTAGGTTGTGCTAAGTGCGGACAAATAATTGTAATACATTCTCTATTCATCTGATTAATAGTTTCCTTCCCACAATTGGCTTCAAATTCGGTAATACATTGTTTCCAAACTTGGTTCAAATTTCCAAGTCGGTTTGCTAGCTCTCTACAAGGAGTTGTCTATTTGCATATTTGTTGGAATTTTTGGGTGGGTTCTGAACTTGTGTTGCAAAAAGACAAGCTCGGGCATATGAGAAGGAACGACAATTGGGATTTAATGGACCCTCATAGGCATGGTAATGATTGGAAAGATCTCCCAAAGTGTCCTCACTGCCCTCACTTGCATGTAGCCAACAATATAGATTGTCACTTCCTTTTGTAGATTATTTAACAACTCTCCCTCCAAGTAGTAGGTCAAGTAGACAAGTTTATTTCCATGTAGCAGCAAATGGATCGTTAGAATGATGAAATTGACGCTCTTCGATGATAGGTGGAGAACATGTCGAGACCAATCTCATCAACGGGAACACATCCAACATGAGGAGTTGTAAACTCTAAATTGGAGGAGGCAATGTTAAGAGAGTCCCCTCATGATGAATGAACAAATACTAAAAAAAAAGTGTTCCTTTTTCATCAATTTTGTAGGATATATAGTTGTAAACAAGTCAATAAAAAGGATGTAGTTTTTGGTTTTTGTGATATGGAGGTTGAACCTCCCATAAATTTTTATGTTGTCATAGAACCTGAAATTAGAAATTATGTAAACTTCTCGATTTTTCCTACGATCCAGTGCACATTTTATAAAATCTCTACTCATTACTATTAAATATTTTTTTACTTCCAACTAATTAACTTGACTTAGTCAAGTTTTTTTTTTTACAGAAACGGATAGAGGATCTACTAAATACTTGGCCTTAATGCCAAAAATCGGATTACAAAAGGTGAGTCTGATTCCACAAGAACTGCATAACCATGCAAGGCCATGGCATTTATGCTTAGCTCACATCTCTTTTCGCTTGCTACTATGTAGTCTATTTCTGAGATTTTCCCAACTTTATGGGTACATACAAACTGATTTAACAAAATGCAGTAAAACATGAAAACTATCTAAATTAAGGAATTGGTTCCCATGATTCTTGTCCTCCTCTGAGTAAGGCTCCAACCTTAAGAAGGGCAGCTTTGTTGGCTTCGATGTCCGCCTCCTTATTATTAGCTCTCAACACATGATAAAAATTCAACTTCTGGAAAGAGTCTCTAATATTTGTTACTCTGAAAATCAGCCTTGCAAGCCTTAGATCTGTTGGCTTAGAATGAGTCACCATAATATTAATTATTACCTGGGAGTCCCCTATTACATTTGCTTCCCTGATGTTCAACATTTTCATAATCTTGAGACCTTGGAAAAGAGCCAAAGCCTCAGCTTGTATGATAGAAGCTATGCCCAGAACCCAGGCGAAACTGTGTATCCTTATGCTATCAGGATTCAAAATGATGCCTCCAACTCTAGCTCTTCCAGGATTGGCCTTTGCAGCCCCGTCAAAAAAGAGGGAGAAGCTTTGCTGATTTATGGCCCAGTCTTTGAATTCATTTGCTGAAAGTCTTATTTTCCAATCTTTGAGGAGGGAGATACTGTTTGCACTATTTTGGAAATGGTGTTCAAGAAAGGAGCCCCAATTTATATCTTGCTGACTGAGATTTAAATCATCTTTAATATCTCCCAGATTCTCTTTAAGTTGGCTTTTAATCTTGACTACCACTAGCTTGGCCTCTTGTTCATAGCTTCTAAAAATCCTTTTATTTATCTCAATCCAAACCCGCCAACAGATTATTTTAGGGAGAGCAGTCTAAGCAGCTCTGATGATTTTGTTTTTTGGGGGAGTCCCGGGATACCTTTGCAACCATTTAGTAAAAATATTAGGGATGGAGGAAGGCAACAAGATGCTGAAACTCAGAGTTCCCAACTGTTCTGTCCAAATATGCAAAGTAAAGGTGCATTCAAGCATCAGATGAACTATGCTTTCCTGGTTTACCTTACAAAGGCTGCACCTTGAAGGACCGTGAAAACCACGTTTCTGGAGGTTATCATCTGTCAAAGTTTTGGAATGACAAAGTAGCTAGCTGAAGAAGTCGATTTTAGGCAAGGTGGGATAATGCCATATCCCTTTCCAAGGCTCAAGGTTTGTGGCCACATGGGAACACTCACATAGCTTGGCGTAACCTTGAGCAACAGAGTATCCGCCAGTCTGCGTACCCCATCCTCTTGTGTCCCTTTTTCGAGCCAACAAAGGAGATAGGTCGTGGAGCTTGGAAATCAGGGTCTCGCACTCCATAGAAAGATCTAGGGGTGTTTGAATATTCCATCCAGCCCAACGAGAGTTCTGCCAAGCTGAAATGTCCCATAGAGTTCGCAAACCAGCCTCATTCATCCATCTGCGCAGCGTTTGGAGTGAACGACAATCTCCCAGAGGCTCGTTATTCAAAATTTTATCTGTCCAAAGGTTGATCCTTTTCCCATTACCAGGAACCCAGAAGGCATGATCTTTGATGAGAGAGCAAGATTTGCTGCAAAACTTCAGGAAGGGTGTATTTGAATGCTTCTTAGGATGATCTAAGCAGCGAGAACGCTGGCCTTTGAAGTATTTTTTCCAAAGAGCTAATTGCGCCCAACCAGGTTTAGGGGCGATAATTCTCCAGATTAATTTAGCTTCCATTGCTACATTATGGTAACCAATATTCTTGAAATTCAAGCCTCCTTCCAATAGAGGTTTGGAGATACATTCCCAGTTGACTAGCAGAATATTTTTCTCGTTCTGCTTGCCCCCCTTCCAAAATAATTTTCGGGTGGTCTCCTCCATTTTTTTGAGAATGCTAGTTGGAGCGAGAAGGACAGAAAACTGAAACAGGGGAAGACTGGAAAGAACAGATTTAATGATGACCGACTTACCAACAATGTTAAGCCAGGAATAACCCCAGGCAAGTAGCTTGTTCTTGAATTTCTCCAATTGGGGGAGCCAATCTCTGTTGTAAGCTTTTTTGAGAAAAACCGGGAGGCCCAAATACTTGAAGGAAGTCTAATTTGAGGATGCTGCAAAACCAAAGGTTCTGGATATGGAGTTGAGCAAGCTGGAAGTGATGTTCCAACAATATATATGGCATTTTCCTTTGTTTAGACTGCTTCCCGATGCCAAACAAAACTCATCCAAAGCTTTTTTAAATCTGGAGGCAATAATCCCAGAAGCTGCTCCCAATAGCAGCGTGTCATCCGCGAAAAGAGCGTGATTAATGGTTTTCACACCCCTCGCAATACAGAGTCCAAAAATATCATGATCTGCTCTTTTTTTGTCTAGGTAAAAACTGAGAACAGAGGCTTGGAGAACAAATAATAGAGGTGAGAGAGGGAACCCCTTCCTGAGCCCTCTCGTGGCTTTGAAAAAGTCAGCAGCTCTGCCATTAATTAATGGGGCAATCCAAGGCTCCGAGATGCAAGCTCGAATCCAATTGATAAAATTCTAACCAAATCCAAGTTTATGTAAGACTTTTAGCAGAAAACAATGTCTAACTCTGTCAAAAGCATTTGCTAGATCAAGTTTGACAACCATACCTTTTTCATGCGACTCAAACTTGAATGGATTACCTTACCTCCTGGACCAGAATGAAGTTGTCCACAATCTGTCTACCTTGAATGAAACCTCGACTTTTTGGAATGATTTTGGGGAGGATGGGCTTCAGTCTGGTAGCGATGACTTTGGTGATCAATATGTAACCTATACTACAAAGCGAAATCAGACGAAACCTGTTGAAGGAGCTGGCTCCCTTCTCTTTGGGGATGAGAGCAAGAAAAGCAGAGTTTGTGCTTCCTCTGATTTTCTTGCAAGCTTGGGATTTTAGAACCATTTTGTAAAGATCCTTTTCCATAATGGGCCAACAAATTTGGAGGAATCTGGCTGAGAATCCATCTGGCCTAGGGGCTTTGTCTGGGTTCATGGCAAATAAGGCAACATTGACTTCATTCTTGGTGACTTTAGCTTCAAGGAGGTGGTTCATATCAACAAAAATTAGGGAAGGGATCCTGTCCAACATCTCTAAGCTTTGATCCAGAATTATCTCCTCACTTTACAGACTTTCAAAATGAAGAGAAGCTGCTTTTTTGATGTTTGCATTATCCTTGTGAATGACAATACCATCTTTGATTTCAGAAATGGAATTAGTACATTTCCTGGCTTGAGCTTGTTTATGAAAGAAGGAAGAATTCCTGTCCCCTTCTTTGAGCCAAAGACTGTGAGACTTAAGTCTCCAGTATTCTTCCTTAGCTAGGCATGCCTTATGATAGTTTTGCTAAAATAAAGATTCTTTATCTAGGTCTCTTTTGTTATTTCAACTGCTTCAGCTTGGAGCTGATGGACTTCTAGCATATGCTGGATTTTTTTCCTTTCGTTGGCTGGATTTGGCAGAGATTTGGCCCATATTTTCAAAGCCCTTTTCACTCTTCTAAGCTTTTCTTCCTAGACGAAAAAGGGAGAGCCTTTGATCGGTTGCACCCAAGTGTCCTTAACTACTTGCATGAAGTCCAATTCCTTAGCCTAGAGTGGGCTAAATTTGAAAGGTATAGGTCCAAGGTCATGCTGAGACACGAGTTCGAGCTTGATGGGTTTATGATCCAAAGTGCTGCATGGGAGAATATGCACTCTAGCCTTTAATCTAAGCAGAAGAAAAGAGCTTTGAATTAAGAATCTATCCAATCTAGCAGCAATGTGGCAAGGACCAATTCTTTTATTAGTCCAAGTGTACTTACCAGAAATTGGCTTGATGTCCAACAGGTCCAAGTCCTGAATAAGATCCTCTGCCCATTCCCTTGCCGAATCTCGAACAATGTTGCCTCCTCTCTTGTCTGTTGATAAGAGAGTGCGATTGAGATCTCCAGCTATGATGATATTCTCAAGATTAACTAGATCTGCTTGGGTTCTTATGGAGTCCCAACAATCCTTTTTTCCACAACGTTCACGGAGGTGTACACATTGAAGAGGCTGATTATTTCTTTTGAATCTATGTGTTTCAATTTTAAGAGCAGCCAATGAGTATTGAGGGTTTCAGATACAACTGTGAATTTGGTAGCGTTCCAAAGAAATCCCAACCCTCCGGAAGCCCCTCGGGCTGAGATTGTTCTTGCCTCACATTTGTTCTAGAGTTTCTTTCTTGCCTGAAGGAAGACAGAGTCTTCCAGTTTGGACTCTTGGATGAGAAGTATGTCAGGAGTTTCTGTTCTTATTAAACTTCTAATGGCTTCTTCTTTGATTCTACTCCCCATACCTCTATAGTTCCAGGAGACTATCTTCATCATTTGAGTTTCTAATTGGCTCCTTTGGAGCCTTGGGGCTGGTTTCTCATCATCTTTGCTTTTGATGCTAGTAACTTCTCAAGGATTGGCTGGCTGCCTTGAAGCTTATCCTTGAAAGTTTCCTGCTCTCTTTTTTCTCGGTCTGATTTGCGGCCTCTTGTGGATCTCCTTATCGTTGCTTGAGATTCTCCTATTTCCCCCTCTTCCTTCGAGCACTCCGATTCATGCTCGTCTTCCTCTTCTTCAACAATGTTTCCCTTGGAGCTCCCAGCCATTGCCATTGCTGGAACACCACTTTCAGCCATTGCCTCTATTGCTGGAACACCACTTTCAGCCATTGCCTCTATTGCTGGAACACCACTTTCAGCCATTGCCTCTATTGCTGGAACACCATTTCCAGCTTGCTCAACTACATTTCCAGAACCTTTGGGGGTGCCTTTAGAGGGTGGGATTGATTTTTGATTTTCTGGTTCCTGAGTTTCCTCTACTTGTGAGCTTAGAGGGGCGAATTTGTTTTCTTGAACCATTCTGGGCGGGGGTTGCTTGGGGGGGGGCTTAGTACCTTTTCCATTTGGATCGACTTGCTTTTGAATTTTCCTGGTACGCTTGACCTGATTCCAACCTTCTTCTTTTCCCTTATCTGGTTCCTCATTGGTTGGGCATCCTCTGGCGAACTGGTCGTAGACATGACATTTTCGGCATTTGAAAGGCAACTGCTCGTAATCCAACTTCTGCAAATGGGTCCAGTTTCCTACCTTGATTTTGATGGCTTCCGAGAGACCCACCTCTAGGTCTACTTCTACGCAGATACGAGCACAATCATATTGTTCTTTGTTGTTTTCCCTATCTATGAATTTCCCAAGGGCGTTTCCGATGTGTTTCAGCGAATCCTAGTTCCAGCAATGGACTGGGAGATTAGGGAGTCTGACCCAAATAGGGACAGCTGAGGGGACATCCACTGCAGGGTCAAAATCCGGCGTCCATCTGTTGAGATACAAACCCTGGGGGCCCATGAAATAGGGGCCATTCTGAAATATCAGATCCTTATCTTCCTTTGAGGAGAATTTGAAGAGGAAAAACCCTCGTCCTAAGAAGTATGAAGTGACGCTGCCCTTGATCAGAGGAGCCCAATTCCTGTTTACCCAGGACTTTGTGGTCTTAGGAGAAGGCCAAAGACCTGTGAACTGGCCCACGAGAGCCCGCTCAGCTAAGGAGAGGGCAACTTGAATCGGGGTCTCTGGCGGCAGGGAGATTTCAGGAATGTCATCCAGCCTCTTGACAAACTTGGCTGCTTCGCTCTTCTTCTTCTACGGCAAGCCGACCAAGAGCCGAGAGAAATCTTCGGCAGTTGAAGGGCCTGCCTGGGGCGAGCTCGGGGCCTCCATGAGGGCGGGCCCAGCTTAAACGTCCTACCCAGCAGAGGCTGAGCGCTCTGAATCCGCAGAAAGACAAAGGGGAAAGCAGAGGAAGAGGGGCAGAGGGCCCAAAGCCGCGAGCCGCAGAGCAGCAAGGGCGTAGGCGCCGAAACGCAGCTAGGGTTCCATGGACTCCAACCTATGTTTGTCTATTATCCAACTTGACTTGCTCAAGTTATCAATGGTTTTTGAGCTCAATGTTTATGAGAACCCATGGTATTGGTGTTGAATATACCCTGTATAAAGAGGGAAATTAAACCATTAAATTAATAATTATAAACCATGATATTCATGTGGAATATAACTTATTTAAAGAGATAAATAGTAAAAAACAAACCAAACTAAATAACTTTAAATATTCTTAAAAACTTTGTTTAAATTTATAATTTTAGTTATTTTGATTACTTTTATAAAATAATAAATAGAAATTATAAAAAACTTTGTTTAATTTTTAATTTTTAGTTATTTTAATTACTCTTAAAAAATAAAATAAAATAAAAAATAAAAATAAATTTGTGCTCATTTTGATGATTTAACTATTCCTTGTAAAATTTTAAAAACACACTAATATCATATACAAGGATGTCTAATATTTCAACCACAAAGATAAGATATCCATCCATTTGAATTACAAAAGTATACCTTAAAGTAGGTGCCCAAATATTTTGATGAATCACTGTATGATTAGAGAACATGCTTGTGTTAATGTTTTTGTTAGACGATGTGAGGTTGCCCATTTTTTTTTATTAAACGTTATTTAGTTTATGATGTTATATTATGGAATATTAAAAGAGTAAGTTGGGTGTGTTAGAGGGATTAAATTTTTTAAGTTCTAAATTTTTGTTTATTTTTTTTTTTTTTTTTATTTTTTTTTTTTGTGATATATTGATTTTTTGGTGT
The DNA here is from genome assembly GCA_000404065.3 of Pinus taeda. Lineage (NCBI taxonomy): Eukaryota > Viridiplantae > Streptophyta > Pinopsida > Pinales > Pinaceae > Pinus > Pinus taeda. The sequence continues at coordinate 35,066 of APFE030019057.1, forward strand.
GTGTTTTTTTTTTTTTTTTTATATATTATTGAAATTTATTATTGTTTAAATTGTGTTTTGAATGTATAAATAAATTAGTGTTTTTGTTGTTTTTGAATATTTTCGATGTGTAATTTAGGGTAGCTTAAATTTTGTAATTCTAATTAATATTTATTGAATTTTAGATAAAATTACACAAAAACTATATTTAAAAAAATTAAAATGTAAAATATGAGTTTTTTTTAAATGCTCTATAGTCATAAAAATAATTCTAACCAATATTTACTGATTTTTAGATAAATTGGCCAAAATATAGCTGAAAAGTTTAAAATGTAAAATAGTAAGGTTTTTTTAAATACTTTATTCATAAATATTTTTCGTTTCAATTTTTTATATATACACATACATTTTTATTTTATTTTATATTCATGTTACATTGAAATTGTTTATGTTATAATATACATTATTTGATTTTTTTGTTATTAAATTTTAAAGTCTTTAAATTTAATGTTTATAGAAAATTTGAATACATCTCTCTTTTCTTATTTTTACCATAAAATAATTAAACTTTTTCTTTCAATTACATTTTCTCTTTGCCAATTAAAATATTTTATTATGATCATCAAATATATATATGCTCTAAGAAAATTGAAATTCTTGCCAAAGTGAGTCTATACATCTCACATAATTAGTATTTAAAATTTCTAAATTATTAGTCAAGGTCATACAAAATTTTGATATATATTTATTGATATTCAATTAATTTATTTAAGTTTTGTAGTGAAAAATTGGAAAAAAACCAAACTAAACCATAGCAGGCTTAGATAATTATTGCTTCATACTTATTTTAAATATTAACAAGTGCTACATAGCAGCTAGTCTCTGTAGCTTAATTCAAATATAACTAAATTAAAATAAATTCATTGAATTTAATTTGCTGAAATATGAATTCATCCACCACCATAAGTAAATTATGATCTAAAATTACTTTTCATTGTCTTCTTCAGATGCCAGAAAATATATGAATAACCCAAAACCCAAAAGCATTTGGGTACGTGAAAGTTCACCCCCTTTAGAACTACCAACAAAGTATTTTATATTTTAGATGGTCAAGTTTTGTCAAGATGCATATAATAATGTAGTTGCATATTAGGAAAAAAAACTATTAATTTATTTTGTAAGATTGATAGGACTACATCTTCATCATAGGGAGATATCACAAGATTTTAACACAAGGCTTCCCGTTTGGTGACACTTCATTTCCAAAATCATTGTCAATTGAGGCTACCCAAGGGGATAATAATAATAATAATATTTTAAATTTATTAGAATTTTAAAGTTATGAAATTTTCTAGTTTTGAATAATTTATTTAGATAATAAAAGGAAAAAAATATTATACCTAAGCTTGTTATATATATATCAATCAAAAACATTTTCCATTTTTATTATAGAAAACAGCATATATAAAAAATAAATATAGTGTAATTAAAAAAAATATAGTTTATATATATGAAAATGTAATTTTCACACTGTATAAATTAGAAAACTATTTAATCACACTAAATTGAATATATTGTAGTTGAAATTGAAATTTTGATATTTTAAGTTAATTACAAACAAAGTTAATTCATAGAGACAAGTAAACTTCATACTTTTTGGAATTTAATGTAGTTTTATGAGGTTGTATAAACACAACTTTACATGTCACATCAATCCACTAAATTAGGAGCAAAAGGACAATAGGTTACCAACATGATATAAAGTTTCATCACACATTATGTTCCCTTTAATTTAATGTTTGACTTTTTTTTCCAAAGAAAAAAATGCGAACTTTTTATATAAGATAGATAAAAAGTTACATTCAGTATGCTGTAGGGACGAACACCACAGCAGCCCCAGAGAAGTAAACTGTCTCCTCTGTACAACACTGAGAAAAACCAAGGCACTGTTCCCCTGAAAACGAACAGTTCCTTTACCATTCCGGCAGATCACAAAAAACAGTCCTTTTAAAAAGACCAGCAGAGACGCGCTATCAGGACGAGGTTCGAATTGTGGATCTCCTCATACAGGAAGAAACCCTCTAAAAAGAAACCAAGATATCCTGGATAAGCGCATATGAATACAAAAATTAACTTGTCAAGAAGCAAAATCTGTAACATCGTTTTCCACAACAGCTATAAACAGTTATGGAAGTACCAAAAAAAACTCTAAACAGCTGATAATTTGGAAATTAAGCATAAGGAGGATGATCTGACACACGGATCTGATCATGGACTTGCTCAGTTAATATCCAAACGCCCATAGCTTGCTGCAGACCATCCTTAGAAAGCCTGTCCGCTACTTCAATCCGGTCCCTGTAGATATGTTCAATTGAAAACACATTAAAGGAGAGTTTTAAATTCAGGACCTCTTCCAATAGCGGTCTCAATAAGTAATTCTGGCATCTACTTTTACCATTAACCCATTTCACAACATTCAAAGAGTCCCCAAAGATTTGTACTGCGAAGATGTTTCTGTGGATAAGCCAACATAGAAGATATTTTAATGCAGAAAGTTCAGCAAAATTGTTTGATCCGGTTCCAAGGCCCACTGAGGCTTTCAAAGAGTGTGAATTATTTAAATGGATGATTATCCCTGCCCCAAATGCGTTATTCTGAGAAGCCCCATCAAAGTAGGCCCAAGGGATCCCAGCTCTGATTTGTTCTTCCCTGCTCTGTGTTGATTTCCTTGACACCTCTGGTTCAGGGATGCTGGACAGTATGGCTGTGCTTTGGATAGCAATAGATTCAGCTGAGGGAGATCTGTCAGAAAAAATGCTTCTGTTCCTTACTATCCAGACCCCCCAGCAGATGATGGGCGGAAGATTTCTCATATTCCCTTCTGAGCTAAGTCTCCACCAATTTTGCCAAGCTACAAATAAGTTTTCCCCTTCCCAGCTTAACTGTTTCTTTAATAACTTTTGCACCTCTTCCCATACATTTTTTTACGAATGGACAACCTAAAAAAAGATGGGTGATGGTCTCTGAGTCAGCTATACATAAAGGGCATCTTCCAGGCCCTTGTTTATATCTAGATTGGAGGATATCCCATGTTGGAATTCTCTTTTTTAACACACACCAAAAGAACAATCTAGCTTTTTTTGGGCAATTTAATTTCAACAGAGATTTTGACCACCATTCTGGATCTTCCCATCCTTTTTTCGACATTAAGAACTTATAACCGGCTTTTGGGGAGTAGGCTCCCGTGTCTGCATGAGCCTAAACCAAAAGGTCTGGTCTATCTTTTAATCTTACATTGGATCTGGTAAGTTCCTGGATGAACACCTGCCACTCATTCCACCAAAGAGGACTAAGCTCTAATTCTTCTCCAGATTTCCATGCTTGCCCCCATATAGTGGACTGACCTATTTTATCAATTTGATTTAAATATATGATGCCCTTTGATTCCAAATGTCTGATCAGTCCTGGGGACAAAGCGAACAATTCATTGCAGCCCACCCAAGGGTCCCTGCCTATCCTCAAATTTCCTCCATTTCCTACCTGCCATGCCAAACCTTGTTCTATGATTTTAAATGCCTCAGTAGTGGCTTTCCATACCACTGAAACCTTCCTTCCTTTCTTATTTGGGTTACGGATCCATTCTTCCAAAGGAACAAGATCTATATACTTTCGCTTCACCACTCTTGTCCATAAATTCTCAGAAATGATGATCCTCCATCCAGATTTGGCTGCCAGGGAAACACTGAAATCATAGAGATTTTTTATTCCCCATCCTCCCCAATCTATTGGCTTTGCAATTTTCTCCCAAGCAACCCAGGGAAGAACATAATCCTCCTTTGACCCTGACCATAAGAATTTGCTGCAGATCTTTTTTATCTTGTGAAGAATCCCTTTTGGAATCCAAGTCAGGGCTGCCCAGAACACTGGCATGGCTTGCAGTACTGAGTTCACTAGGGTCAGCCTGCCAGCTCTAGATAGCCACTTGTAACTCCAATGAGTGATTTTTGCTTCTATTTTGGCCACCAGCCAATTCCAGTCCTGCTTTTTGTATGCATTTGGCTTCAGCCAGAAACCCAAGTACTTGAACGGATTCTCCATATTATAGACCTCAAAGGGCAAGATAGATGAGATCTGGATCTTTTCATGTCTATTGAAACCTTCCATTATTAACTGAGACTTTCTGAGGTTTATTTGCATCCCTGTGGCTTTCATGAACAGATCAAGAATGCTTTTTAGTTCTTTAATTTCATTCAAGCTCCCATTTGTAAATAATAAAATATCATCTACAAAAAGGAGGTGAGTAATGAACATATTTACAACAACTTCTAAACCTTTAACCAAACCTGTTCTTCTGGCTTCCAAGATCAATCTACTTAGACCCTCTGCCACTAGGAGGAAAAGCAATGGCGATAGAGGACACCCCTGTCTCAGTCCCCTTTGTCCTTTGAAAAATTGTGATGAAGCCCCATTGATTAAAACTGCAAAACTTACACTGGTTACACATCCCATAATCCAATTTATAAACTCCAGATTGAACCCCAGATGGGTCAACAACATCCTGAGATATGTCCAGCTGACCCTGTCATATGCTTTGGACAAATCAATTTTAATCACAACCCCTTTCTTGTTTGATTGTCTAATGCTGTGAATTGTCTCCTGTGCCATCCCTATCGCTTCATGGATTTGTCGACCGTCTAAGAATCCAAACTGTTCACTTGATATGCATTTTGACAGGATCGGTTTTAGGCGGACAGCTATAAGTTTTGCAATGATTTTATAAACACAGTTGCACAGAGAAATAGGCCTGAAATCTTCAAAGGAGTCCGGATCCTCCTTTTTTGGGATAAGAGCTATAAAAGTTGCATTAAAAGGAGAATAAATCTCGCCTTTCCTCCTCGATTCTTCCACCACCTCAGTTAGTTCTGCTCCAATCGATTCAAAAAAATGGTGGAACAGTTCAATAGTCCACCCGTCCGGACCCGGGCTTTTATCTTTTGCCATTGATTTTACAATGCTTTCCACTTCCTCCTTTGTCACTTCTCTGATCAAGTCTTCTGCTTCCTCCTCCTCCACAAAACGGGGGAAGCATTGAGCTGTTCTGATTACTTCTGCTAATGTTATTCCTCCTTGTTCAGTAAACAGATTCTGAAAGTGAGCCTTTCCCATACTTGAAAGAGCCTCAAAAGAGGTGGCTTCACTTCCATCTAGATCCTTTAGCTTCCATATTGTGTTTGCATTTTTCTGTCCTTTTGTATAATTATGGAAAAATTTTGTATTTTCGTCCCCAGCTCTTAACCAGATCGCCCTGCTTTTTAGCCTCCATTCCTCTTCTCTGTCTAGTAAGAGCTTGCCTCTGCATTTTTCAAGCATCAGAATTTTTTCTTTTGACTCCTGAGTAGCGTACCCATCTGCCTCAGGTTCCTCCAAAGCCCGCAATTCAACATCAATTTTGGAGAGTTCCTCATTCTGTTTTTGTTTTCTATCTTTTTCCCATTCCATGGTAGCTTTTTTGAGTTTTTTTAAGTTTTCCATAAAAGGGCCCCTTTGTTCTCCATAGAAGATCTGCCCGGATGTCTCCAAGTGTCCCTGAAAAGCTTAATGAAGGATTCCTCTTGCAACCAGGAAGCATTGAATTTGAAAGGGGCCGCTGGCTTAATGGGGGGTTTTGATAATTCCATTAGGATGGGGAAGTGATCTGAGTTCGCCCCCTCGCCCACCCATTGCATGAACATTGGGATTCTAGATGCCAGGTCTTCGCATATGAGGAAACGGTCCAATCTCTTTGCCACTCTCTCCTCCCCTGCTCTTCTATTCCTCCAGGTAGGTTTTGCTTTGATTAGATTTACATCTATTAGGTTGTGAGAGAGGAGAGCATTTGAAAAGAAATCCGAGAGTGGATCTTCCCTGGCTGAGGGACCCCAAGCTTCCGCATTTCCCAGAGAAAAATTTAGATCTCCTCCTAAAATCAAACTTCTGTCTTTCAGAAGAGATTTGGACAAAAGGTCATTCCAAAAGGATTCCCTTCCCTGGCATGGCCCATAGATATTTATGATCAGAAGTGGAAATCCAAGCTCAGGGGAATGGATCTCCATACTGAGCACCTGAGCCATTCCCCAATGATTGATAATCTGCATCCTTCCTTCCCTGACTCCAATAGCCAAACCGCCCGAATGCCCCACAACATCTATAGCAAAGAAAACCCATCCAGGGAGAGAGATCCTGAGGGAAGATTCCACCTCAAAACTTCTGCCTAGGGTCTCTTGGAGAAAGATGATATCCGGATTGTAGCGCGAAACTAACTCCTTCAGGGCCAGTTTTTTGGGTTTACTGGCTAAACCCCTGCAATTCCAAGATAGAAAGATCATTTTAAAACATTTTCAAGGGGAGTTGCTGCTCTAAGCGCCCCAGGGATAGACATTTGTTTTCCGTCAGCCACATCAAACTTCGCTTTAACCTGAGCTTTTGACAAGTTTTATTTTCTGCCTCTGGCCTTCCTTATGAAGACCTGGGACGATGATGGGCCTAGCCCGCCAACCTGATCAGGGATTTCGAACTTTCTGCCATGATTTTTGGTCGAGAGATCTTAGGTTATAATGGCACACCGGAGTAGAAAGAACAAGACCCAATCCATTAAGGGAATCATCTTCACAGTTCAGGTCAATGGATGGGATAGCAACAGTAAGGCTTTCAATATTTAAAGGATCATCATTGCAACAATTTTTTAGAGGAGATCTAGATTTCAAGCAATCATCTTTAGGTTCCGAAGGTAAAGATGAATTACTTGAGTCTAGTTGTATACCATTTGGGTCTTCAACAGAGAGGTCTACAGCTTCATTTGTAGTCTCATTGATTATCTTCTCCGTGCTGCGCTGGATCTCTTTTCCTTCTGGCGGTTCCTCTCCGGCCTGGCTATCAAGGGCTTCCTTCTGGGTTTGGATCTCTTCCATAAGGTTCTCCTATGGATGATCCTCAGTTGACATATCCTTATCTTTCCTCGATTTCTTCTCCTGCTGCTCACCATTTATCTGATTCCTCCTTCTGCGGTTACCCAACGGACAGTCCCTTGCCAGATGCCCATATACATGGCACCTATAACATCTAAAAGTAAGATGTTCATAATCCAACGGTTGCTCAAAAACATATTATTTATACTGCAGATTTATGGATTCTGCCAGCCCTTCTTTTGGATTTAAATGGACTAAGATCCTGGCCATTGCTCTTTCGTGGGTGTGAAGGAAGGACATGTCTGCGTCCAGGAAGGTGCCCAGTAGGTTCCTAATAGATCTGAAGACAGATTCTACCCACGGGAATGGAGGCAGGCCGGGTGCCCTTACCCAAACCGGACACTCATCTACCTTCTCCCTGTTTGCATCAAACAAGGGCGACCACCTTTTGAACATGATTGGACGATCCCCGACAGTCCAATTTCTCCCTGCAACCCAATCCGCCGCTTCCTTGTTTTCAAAACTGACCATGAACCAACCCTTCACAAGCGCTGCAATTCTAAAGGATTTTACCGGGGTCTCCTTCCACTGTTGCTCCGCCCACTGGTTCAAGGATTTGCCAGAGAAAACCCTTCCTCTAGCTCTACCCACTGGCGCACATTCCGCCACCTCCAGCGCATCCTCGACCTGAACATCCATGCCTAGAACCAGATTTCCTTCGATCTTCTTCTTCTTTAGTGGTTTCGCCTTTTTCCGTTTTCCTCCAAACCTCTCTTGTTCGGATTCTTCCTCCCTGGCTAGAGATTTTGGGTCCGCCTTGTCCAAAAACACCTGAGTTCTAGTCTCGCTATCTGCAAGGGATTTTCCGTCTTTATCTGAGATAGTTGCATGGAGTCCGCCTTCGGAAACTTCCTTTCTGCCTGTGCCAAACCCTAAAGCCTCTTTCTCCCAACCAATAACTGGATTTTGTCCTTCCTTCCCTACCTTCGAAAGCTCGCCGGAAACTGTGTTACTCCCTCCTGCTCCCAAGCTGGGCTTAGGTGACCCTTTTGTTATAAAATGCCTGGTAACAGCCAGCTGGCCGCCCCCTTTCGTCACTACACTTTTCGGCTTTATACCTCCACCCACAGACCTCCAGACTTCATGTATGCCGAAGGGCTTTTCATTCAGCTGGTAGACCTTCTCTAGAAAGGCTAAATCTATGGTGTCCCTTCCTCCTTTGTTGTGCAATCCAGCCAGCTTCAATCTTTCCTCCAACAGACCTTTTGTCGCTTTGTTACTCCACGAACCTTCCACAGTGGAACCAGTGGGTACATGACTGCCAGCTGACCCAAAAAACTTGACAATATTCTGGGTATTAACCTCCTTTCCCCAGACCATCAGAATGTCTTCCGGTGCAGGGTCTAGGTCAACTGCCTCTCTAGGTTTCACCATGGTAATAATCTGCAATAAAAAAGAGTAAACTGACAACCCTGGCGGCCTGTTACCTGCTACTCTTCCTGAAACCGCCTGGGAACATCAACCGCTGGCTTAAGCGACCTCTGCCTCGGTGGATCAGTCAGTTGCCCCATCCCATATCATCATGTCCTTGTCAGCCTACTGTTTTACCTGTCTGCAGCATCCTAGGCCATCGGCCTAGATTGCCCTGGTTCAAACCCTACGGCCTCCGGCGATCTCATCCTCCCACTCTCCATTGATCAATTATTGTTTCTACTGATGAGTAGAGTAGTTTCCAATTTAATTTAATTTAATGTTTGACTTATCTTGTATTAAATTAAAACAATTAGTTAGTGGTATTTACAAAACTTAAAGTTAGCATTCCTTGAAAAAAACAAAAGCATGAACGTGAAATTTACTGTAAACAATTCTTCCATGTTTCAAAGTACCATACAACAATCCAACATAAATACATGATACAAACTTCATCTTAAACTTAATAGCCAATCAAATTACTAATAAATACATATTTTTCTTTTAAAAAATTACTAAATTTTAACTTTTTAAAATTAAATTTGAGAAATTTTATGATTTTTTTTGATAAACCTAAAATAACACGTTTAACTTAAACCCAATACATTATCTACTATATAATAAAAATTTGATTTGGTTTTCATAAACCATACATATTTTCCAAAACAAACCAAAGACCTAAATTCGAGTCATTAAACCAATAGAGACGTAGAGCAAGTTGCCACATTCTCATAGTCGTGGAGTTGTTTAGTCACAACTTCCTTAGGGGCTTGGTGCTAATTTCACCTCGATGATTTACATAGTTCGTTGGTGGTTCGTTGTATCATTAGCAAAGGTTTCTTATTCATGAATTTATTTAAAAAATAAAAATAAAAATATTAAAGTATATTTATAAATATGAGAATTTAATTTTTAATGATTTAAATTATAATTTTAAATGTATAAATTTATTTAATATATTGACAAATTATAAAATTGTTGAATTGAGGTATTTCGGCCTAAATTACATGAAAAAATATTTGTCGAAGCATTTCAAATCATTCAGTGTGGTTCCTTGTCAAAATAAGTTGAAGAGTCAAATCATCGCTATATATCAAAGGAGTTGTCTTTAAAGAGACTTTTTGGAAGCTTTTCCGGTGGGTTTTTCTAGTCAAAATCCGGTAGCAATTTATTGAAATCGCAAGTTTGATAGCTAATTTCTGCACAATCAAAGCGTCCCAGGGTTTTTCAGGGTGCTGAATCCAAATATGCAGTTAAAAAACCATTTAAAATAATATTTTCTCAAGGATTTTTACGTCAGCATGTTCATTTACCCTCTCAATCTTCTAGAAATTTAAAGCTCTTATTGGCTTGGCTTGACAATTAAAAAACCATTGACACTCTTGCATGAGAAATATACACAATATGATCACAATTTGGAACTTCAAAGATTAATTTGGCAATATATTGATTCTTAATTTGTAAAAAATTTAAACGATCAAATAGTAAATACTTTTAATCCATTCTTTTTTTGCCCAACTTGAATCCTTAATCCATTCACTTCTCTTTCCCAATGTGAATCTTAAACTCCAACTAGATGTCTATCCTTCCAACGTTATTATGATGGGCCATGTCTCGAGGGAGTTGAATCTCAGACTCCAACGAGTGCCTATCCTTCCACCCTTACTATGATGGGCCATGTCTACAAGGAGTTGAATCCTAGACTCCAATGAGAGTGCCTAGCCTTCCACCCTTACTATGATGGGCCAATGTCTCCAGGGAGTTGAATCCCAGACTTCAACAAGATGCCTATCCTTCCACCCTTACTATGATGAGCCATGTCTAACCCAAACTCCAATGAGATGCCTATCCTTCCAACCTTACTATGATGGGCCATGTCTCTAGGGACTTGAATCCCAAACTCCAACAAGATGTCTATCCTTCCAACCTTACTATGTTAGACAAGACTCCAACTAGATGTCTATCCAACCTTACTATGTTGGACAAGTCTCCAGGGACTTGAATCCGAGACTCCAACTAGATGCTTATCCTTCCAGCCTTACCATGATGGGCATGACTCTAGGGACTTGAATCCCATACTCGAATGTAATGCCTATGGGCATCTCTCTAGGGACTTGAATCCCATACTCCAACGTAATGTCTATCCTTCCAACCTTACTATGATGGGTCATGTCTCCAAGCACTTGAACTTGGGTGGATGGGATGGAAAACCATCATCTACAACACTACATACCAACCAACCTACATGCATCTTAACTCGGGATCTACCAAGAGAGGAGAGGGATCAAATTTCTTTTCACTCTAAAAGAGGTTTTCATATCAAGAGATTTGGTCCATCTCAGAGTTTGGTAGATCTAGAGTTAAGATGGATCTGGCTCATTTAATTTCTCCTTTAAATAGGCCATATTCCACATGAATACCATGGGTCAATACTAAAGGTTCTCAATACCATGGGGCATTTTTTTTTTATAGAGTTATTTTTATTTTGTCATTTTTAATTTTATTATATTATATTTTATTTTGACTAAGTTCAAATGTTTACATTACAATAGATTACATTAATCTTTTTATTTATTTATCTAATTTGACTTAGTCAAAGTGTTAAACATTACATTACACCATCTCTAGTGTATTGGGCTAGAGCGCCTCAATAGGACTGTAAAATTTTGTTTGACCACAAATTTTTCTTCCCTTAAATAGGTTATATTCCACATGAATACCATGGGCAAAACCATGGGTTCCAATAAACCTAGATCTCAAAAACCACGAGTAACTTAACCAAGCCAACTTCACACAAAACACTCTAACATCTTGGATACAAATAAAATATAATGTAAACTAGTATAATAACAATGATCAATTTAAAATTATATTTATATATATGTATATGTATATGTATATGTATGTATGTATGTATGTATGTATGTATGTATCTGCAGTCTAACTTATAAAAGAAAGGACCTTTTTCATGTTCTATTTTGAAATTGTTTTGTTGTAAAAAAATCTATTTCATCTATAAGTTAGACCTGTGAAAAGACAGAGTTAAGAAGAGAACACATGAGCAAAGATGCATCACAAACTAGAAGGAAAGTAAGCTAGCAATCCAAAGTGATGGTTGAACCAACAACACATTTCAGTAAGATTCATACATACTTATATAGGAAAGCCATACATGCATGCGTAAGCAAACATATACATATATCATTTAGAGTAAACAAGACAACTAAAATACAATACAACATATGCATGAAAGGTGCTGACATTTTTATATTAAGAAGTGAAAATTCCAGTCATACAATACAACCATGACCAATGATTAGTTTTGACAGTGGAACGTTACAGTCACTGCCACCTGCTCCTCCAAAGAGATATACTAGCTCTGCACAATGGAGAAGCCAAGGCTCATTACAATACTCTCCAAGCTTTCTTTAAGATACTCATATCGGAAGCTTGGCTGACCAAAATCCTATACAATGAGCTATGAGGAGGGACTATATATAGCAAAGGGTGGGGTGGACCTTGACATTCCCCTTTGTGGTTGTTCATCTACCCTCATGACTCTTCATCTACTCTATGACTGTTACATCCAACTATCGACACTTGAACTTCCACTTGATAAGACATTACATACAATATGCTCATGTACCCATGTGAGACAAAATAGGCTTGAGCAAGCCATGCAACACATCACTAATAGTCAGACCGTTGTGGTAGACCAACTCTTCAACACCCTTGCGATGATTGACGGTGGCAAACTAATGCCAATCTTGGTCGTCTGTGATGGTGTCTGTGCACTCAATGGTAGCATCCCGATGAAAGCGAACTCTTTCCTTCGTTGCATCCGAGTACAGTGATATGGCTCCTCTGTCCAACTCACCCGATAACATGTGTATCATTATCTTGAGTGCGAATGGACTAGCAACATACTGATGCATAATGTCTGTGTTGATCTCCAAGTGTGTGTTGGTGATCATGCGCATCAACTCATCAAAATACATGTTCAGCTCCATTTGGACTTGCTTCTTGTCTTTGCCTCGGTGAGTGTGCCAAATGGGTGGGATCGCATGCGTGCGCTAAATGACATCTATGTTCCTGAATACCCTTGCATGTGATCGACAACACCGCCCACCTTGTCTACTCCATGCGGCTGCTGAATGGATCTATAACTTGTATGGGTGCAGTTTCATTACTCTGTGGATGTTGCGCCTCCTGCTATACCTATTCCTGTTGCAACTCTTTCTCTTGTCTGTGAAGCTCCTTTTCTTCCTTGAGTTTCCACTTCATCACCTGCAACTCTTCTATTCCCTTCTCTTCCTTCGCGCGACCCTCTTGTTGCATCATTGCATCATTAGCTTCAACCACCAAAGTTTCTTTCGTCACGAGTGGATCTGCTTTGAACTTGCAGCTTTACTCCTTCTCTGTGTTGTCAACCGCATTCCTCTTGCATTTGTCACGTGCGGGTGCACTACCTTCTATTGTTGTTGATGGTACTGCTCACTGTGATGTTGCTTCCATATCATCTTTATTTCCTTGTCTACGAACAAATTGATGTCTTCATAGGTAGGCAAGCTCATAGACACTTGCTTGGCTGCAATCCCTGTTGTACTGTCAACAATGTTGTTTGACTCTTCTCTCTTGAAGGCCATTGTACTTGTGCTACTAAGAGACAGGCAAACACCTGTAACTCCTGGAGGTATAGCAACACTCATGGCAATCAATCTGTCAGTTGAAAACCAAAACAAACTTGAGGACTGACTTGGAACATACCTTTGTGATTGATCATGAATGTTGCGCAATTTCATTGGGAGGTGTGGAGACTGACTGAAAAAACTACGCAAGGCACAGTTCGGGTTGTTAGGAGGCTAACTGACTGCTGGAACTACACAATGCACAATCCAACCTAGCTTGGGGAGGATTGAAGCTGTGCAATGTGCAATTTCAGTCAGCAACGACATGCAACCAGCAAACTACATTGCACAGTTTCTGGGGCCAGCAGTACACTACCTCCAAGAATTGCACAATGAAAGCTTGGAGGTCAGTGTTGGGCCAGACTTTCACAATTTCTGGAGGGAAGGCAGAGCCTTCGCTTCTGGAAATGTGTAGTGCTAGCCGGGCAGGACAAGGTTCGGGCCAAGGCAGACCAAACTGGCCAACGGGCGACTGAAAACATGAGAAGTTTGAATGCATGGTGAAGCTGAGTGAAAACAAGAGTGAATGATCATGCATGCAAACAGTGAGTGCAGGATTTAGAAAATGGGAAAACATGCATGTGTGTGAAGCAGGTCACTGCAACAACGACCATCAATGCAAACAGTGGCATGCATGCGACAGCGGTGACATGTGAACAAAAATTGAAACGATGCTTCTACAAGCTAACATACATTGAAACGACAGAAAGTGCTCATTGAAATCAAGTAAACAACACTCACGCAAAGCGAAACACAAAAAGTGACAGAAACACAGCACAAGACATGGAAAGTGGGTTTATCCCAAAACAATTGAGCGAAATGTGCCGACGACTCCTAGATGCGAAGTGGGATGTCAGAGCTGCAAGATCGATGTGAGGAATGAGATCTACAATGTCTTGTTCATAAGTTTTGATAGAATCGAGGTTATGATGTGCATGCCACAAATCTAGGAAAAGTGGCCCTTGGTGGGAGGTTTCTAAAATGAGCCTTGCATGTAACCTCTAGATGCTAAAAATAAATCCCTAAATCTAGGGATGCCTTTGCATGCTGCCTCGGGAAAAGTAGTCCATACATGAAAATCAGTTTTTCTCGGTCCCGGAGGGAAGCGGTCAACCTGAAGGCACATGTATTGGTCTACGAGCCTAAGATGAAAATTTGTGCAGTTCCTGGGCTGAGCTGGGATAACTATCCTAGAAGGATTGCACAATTTTTGGGGTCAGCAGGTGACTGCCTCCTAGAATTGTGAAATTTTTGGGTTGAGCAGCAGTGCTAGGTCATATTGTACAATTTTCTGGAGGAAGACTGCCTGACTGCTCTGCGCAATTCTGGAGCCCAACAGGGTTCCAGGCCAATGTATGCAATTTTTGGAGGAAAGGCTGGTTCCCCTCTAGAATTGCGCAATTTTTTGAGGGAAGCTTGAAAAACTGATTTGTGCAATTCTTGAGCTCAGTAGACTGGCCAACTAATTTGTGCAATTTTTAGAGGGAAGGTTAGTTCCCCTCCTGAATTGCACAATTTCTAGAGGGAAGGCCGGTTCCCCTCCTAAATTGCGTAATTTTCTGAGGGAGTTGCTTGGCCAACACATGGTCTAAGTTTGGAAAGACAACCTGTGAGGGGAGTGAAGCAAACTGACATGCACAGGCTGACAAGACACTGAGAAACAACTGAAGCTTATATGCTTGACGATGCAAGACATGTTGCTGAAGATGGTTGGTAGGGAGGCTCCAAAACAAAGCAAAGGAAAAATTTTGGAGGGTGTTTGTAGCCGCTACATCATGTTCTTAATGCTGCTGACAAATGCTTATGGTGCAGATCATATATGGTGTATGATAGTTATTGATAGCTATCATGATCTTGTTTAGATATTTGGTCTTTGTTATAAATGTCATGTATATAATTTGATGTTAAGGTCATGAAAATACCTATGTTGTACTCATTGTAAAAGTCATCCATGTATTTACTATTGTGGTCAAGGCCTTTTGGACATATGATGAATTTTGAAACTCCACTATGTTTGGGAAGTTGATGTAATAATGATGTCAAATATGTATCCCCACTTGGTTGGGTGATTGGTGTAAGTATGGGTCCTTGGTGATAGGTAGGTCATACTCAGTTGAGTCATAGAGTCATGTATTTCATTTTACATCCGTCAGAGATTTCGGCATATGCTCAAGGGGAGCATGACCAAAGAATTCAACATGTGCTCAGGGGGAGCATGACCAAAGAATTCAACATGTGCTCAGGGGGAGCATGGTCAGCATTTATATTAAATAGTTCGGCCTTAGCTCTGATACCATGTTGAGAAATCAATGTTAGTAGAATTAGGGTTAGATTTATGTTTCTTGATAATTACTTGTGAATTATGTTGGCTTCTTTTACTTATTTGTTATATTATCTTTCATCAAGAAATTACGAAATTATGTGTGCAAGAAGATCACAAAAACACAAGACACAAGTTGTAGGCACTCTACCAGGGAAAAACCCCTATCTAGGGGAAAACCTAGTCAAAATCTATTTCTTCAATAGTTTTTCCTGAGACTCTTCAACCTAGACACATACCTCCTCCACCCTAAGCCAACCTTTCCTTCTTCGATCCAACCTTCAACCTAGTAGAAACAACACTTCGACCTAGCAACTTCAACTTGGCAACTTACAACATCAACTGGCAGCAGCAACAACTTCGACTTTGACAAAGAGACTTCGATCTCCTAAAGTAGCCCACACAAGAGAGAGAGAGACATCCCAAAACTTCGATTATGTCCTTCCTTTCCTTCTTGACCAAACTCGCACTCCTTTTAGTCTCCTTCTTCATGTTCGCACTTTTCCCATCTCTTTTTTGGATATCGAACTTATGGGAGAGTGTGTCCAAATGATTTTAATCTGCTTCAATTAATAGGCTTTTGGTGAGGTCAAATTGCTTAGTTGAGGCCGACTTGATCTCCTTGAGGCCAACTTGGTGTGGAGGTTACATAATTCATCTTTGACTTGAAACTAATTCTTTTTACATCGTTCAAAAGCCCAAGAAGGATCTCATAAAATATACAATGACTCTAATGACTCATTATTAATCCTATGAGTCCACAATGGGGACTTTGACTAATAAAATGATGACCTAAGCATGCAACCCATGCTTTAATAATTCATTGTAACAATAATAAAAATTCTTTTGACAAATACATTTTATGAAGACCGAAACTAGTTACATTTTTCAACACCCCATGCGTAAATGAAGAGTCAAACTCCTTGTTCCCCAATTGTAACCCATCTCTGAGATGAACTGACTTCCCATAGACCATAAATTTTCCAGCCCTGAATCAACTCTTTCTAGTAAAGATTAATTATTGTTGGTGTCACCCAAGCAACCCCGAATACACCAAAGTCCCCCCCCACCCATGTCCCAGACCCAATCTATTTACATAGGGACACAAATAAAGAAGTTTATAAGCCCCCTACCCCAATATGAAAAAATCCTATGGAACTGGATAGAAGGGCGTTCATGACAAGACAAACCCACAGACCAAAGGGTCGCAAAAGAATAGAAATACCAATTACCAGTCACATGGCCAAACCATTTCCAGGGTTAGGCAAAGACATCATTACAAATAGACCATAGCCAATTGACACTCATACAAAACATCAAAGACATAATATAAGGAGAGTGGCCGACCAAAAAATACCCAAAAACTCAATTTGCCTAGTTTTCACGTAGCCGAGGTGTCTTTGGTTCACATGATGCTTTGATTGATAGAAGAAAGATCTAATTGATTGCTGGTGGCTTCATGGTGTTGATGCTCCTAAGTTGTCGGAATTTACAATACAATTACTTGGACATGTAGCTAGTTTCTCATCTTGTTTTTGTATTATTTAATTAATTTAATATACATACTTAACATTGTCTTTACTCTTCTCCTAACAATTTTCCATTAACGATTTTCCATACAATTACTTGGGCAGTTATCTAGTTCCACAGCTTGTGAGAGGAATTAGAGCACACACGTTTTCATCCATTCATTGAAGAGAAACATGTTGGGATAAAAGAAGGTCAAGAACATAGTATACATTCATAGTACACTTTGTCTCATATCTCGTAAAGACCCAAGGTACATGGATGGTCCTTCCAAGAGATGGGACCAATACACAGATGATGCTACATGTGTGGACAAGGAGATACAACCAGATGGTCTTATTGAGCTACCTCTAGTTACTATGGATGGGTAGGAGGCTCCAGATGAGAGTGATCGCTCTCTAGAGAGCTTGTTGACTAGAGATCTTAATGATGTTGATGACATGGATACTGATTACATGGCTTAAGGAAGTCTATTCTTTTTCATTGTTCAATTTCATTTTTTTGGAATTTTGAAAATTTGAAATCTCTATAGACTATTTCATGTTTAGAAATGCCTTAGGACAAACTTTAAATGTAGTATGACAACAGACATATACTTTAATACTTATGATTCTTATATCTATTATCATAACTCACATCAATATGAAAATTGCAATTTCCACTTGATATCAAATTATATCTATTATCATGACTCACATCAATATGAAAATTGCAATTTCCACTTGATATCAAATTTGAAATTTCAAAGTGATTGTTCATATTTAAGTCCTTAAATAATTTATTTTTCTTATTGTAAGTTGAAAGATTTCAAAATTCATATATATTATAATTTATAAAATATATAATATATATAAATTATAATATATCCCAACAAACCTACGTGCCTTAATTCAAAAAGTCACACACTTGTCCCCGTCCCCCTCCATGAACTCACATTTCTTGGCAACATAGATATTGACGGATATGCCATGATGGCGAATAAACTCTACACAAACCAACTTTTCTAGAGCTCATGAAAAAAACAAAAACAAGAATTAAAATTGTTGAATTTAAGCTTCTCTGATCCATATCAATTCCTTAGGCGAAGGCATTATTCAGAAAATGGTTCAGGAAGCTAAATAATCGTGCAGAAAAATCATTCAGGTGGTTGAACGATTGTGCAAGGAAGTCGTTCGGCAGGCTGAACGGTCGGGCAGAAAGTCGTTGGGAGGGTCGAACGACCGTGTGGAAGTCGTGCAAGAAAGAATTGAAGTGTTGAGAATTATATATAAAAGGCAAAACGGGAAGGCAATCAACATTCGGTGTGTTCATATTTTTTATTCAAGGTGTAGCGCAGAGCAACATAGTAAAAACATGTCTCGCGCCATACAAACTGGCTGTAGATCCAGCCACCGGTGGGAATGTACCGAGAGGCGGCTTGCAACAAAGGCTGCGACTAAATCTCTACTAGCGACGGGATCTACGGCAGTTTGCATGATTCGAGCCATCTTTTCTGGCTGCTGCTCTGCTCTCCACCTTTTTGAATAAAAAAAATAAACGCATTGAATGCTATTGCCTCCTCGTTGCACCCTTTATATTTAACTCAACAATTTTCGGAAAATTTAAATTTCACACTTTTTCCACGCATCGCATAAAGTTAAAAATAAACTCCACATTTTTTATTAGAATTAGAATTATTCAAATTTTATATCATATCATTAGAATTAGAATTATTCAAATTTTATATCATATCATTAATAAAAACTTAAATGTAAATTGTTTGCTCATCCAAATTAATTTATCAGAGTAATAGATTTCATTATTTTAATAAAAATTCATGTTAATTTAACAAAGTCATATAAATTTAATTATTTTAATAAAAATTCATACTAAGATCTTTATGTTGAAATTGAGTCAACATTACAAAGAAAAAATAAAAAAAAATACTATTCATTTTATTAGCCAAATTTATTATAACAAATGTTTCATTTTAATATTTTTATTAACAAAATGAAGTATTCTTTATTAGTGAATTTTATTATTACAAATGTTTCACTTTAATATTTTTCATTAAAATTTGAATTATTCAAATTTCGTGCCATAATTATTAATGAAAATTTAAATGTAAATTGTTTGCTCATCCCAACCACTACATCAAAGTCATTCAAATACAATAATTTTGATAAAAAAATGTGCTGAGATGCTTATGTTGAATTTTATTAGCCAAATTTATTATTGTAAATAAATATGTAAATTGTTCAAATTCTATTTGTATTCCATCTTACAAAACAAACATAAATCTTAGACTACAACCAGATGCCTATCCTTCCAACGTGACTTTGATGGGCCATGTCTCCAAAGAATTAAATCCCAGACTCCATTATGATTGGAGGAAAAAATTAAATAACTTCCCATGATTTGATTAGCCAAATTTATTATTATAAATAAATATGTTAATTATTCAAATTCTATTTGTATTCCATCTTACAAAACAACATAAATGACTTATATAAAATGACTGTCCATTTATCCTCTAAATCTTCTAAAAATTTAAAGCTTTGATTGGCCTGGCCTCACAATTAAAAAACCATTAGCACTCTTGCCTGAGA
This sequence comes from Pinus taeda, assembly GCA_000404065.3. Classification (NCBI taxonomy): domain Eukaryota; kingdom Viridiplantae; phylum Streptophyta; class Pinopsida; order Pinales; family Pinaceae; genus Pinus; species Pinus taeda. The sequence continues at coordinate 54,582 of APFE030019057.1, forward strand.
AATTCTATTTGTATTCCATCTTACAAAACAAACATAAATGACTTATATAAAATGACTCAAGTTTTTTTTACATTAGCATGTTCATTTGCCTTCTCAATCTTCTGGAAATTTAAAGCTCTTATTGGCTTGGCCTGACAATTAAAAAACCATTGACACTCTTGCATGAGAAATGTACACAATATGATCACAATTTGGAACTCCAAAGATTAATTAGGCAATATATTGATTCTTAATTTGTAAAAATTTTAAATGATCAAATAATAAATAATTTTAACCCATTCTCTTTTTTTCCCGACCTGAATCTCAAACTCCAACCAGATGCCTATCCTTCCAACGTTATTATGATGGGCCATGTCTCGAGGGAGTTGAATATGAGACACCAACGAGATGCCCAGACTCTAACCAGTGCCTATCCTTCCACCCTTACTATAATGGGCCATGTCTCCAGGGAGTTGAATCCCCTCCAACTAGAGTGCCTATCCTTCAACCCTTACTATGATGGGCCATGTTTCCAAAGAGTTGAACCCCAGACTCCAACGAGATGCCTATCCTTCCACCCTTATGTTTATCCCATACTCTAATGAGATGTCTATCCTTCCAACCTTACTATAATGGTCCATGTCTCGATGCCTATCCTTCCATTACTATGATGAGCCATGTCTCTAGGGACTTGAATCCAAGACTCCAACTAGATTTCATCCTTCCAACCTTACTATGTTAGACAAGTCTCTAGGGACTTGAATCTCAGACTCCAACTAGATGTTTATCCAACGTTACTATGTTGGACAAGTCTCCAGGGACTTGAATCCGAGACTTCAACTAGATGTCTATCCTTCCAGCCTTACCATGATGGGCATGTCTCTAGGGACTTGAATCCCATACTCTAATGTAATTCCTATGGGCATGTCTCTAGGGACTTGAATCCCATACTCCAACGTAATGTTTATCCTTCTAGCCTTACTATGATGGGCCATGTCTCCAAGCACTTGAACTTGGGTGGATGAGATGGAAAAGCATCATCTGTAACACTACTTAGGAACCAACCTACATGCATCTTATCTCGGGATCTACCAAGAGAGGAGAGGGATCAAATCTCTTTTCACTCTAAAAGAGGTTTGCATATCAAGAGATTTGATCCATTTCAAAGTTTGGTAGATCCAGAGTTAAGATAGATCTGGGGGTTTAGTTTCTCCTTTAAATAGGCCATATTCCACATGAATACCACGGGTAAATACCAAAGGTTCTCAATACCATGGGTCAATACCATAGGGCATTTTTATTTTATTTTTTTTATTTTTTTATATTTTTTTTTTTTTTTAATTTTTTTTTCATTTTTAATTTTATTATATTATATTTTATTTTACTACGTTAAAATGTTTACATTCAATACATTAACATAATCTTTTTATTTATTTATCTAATTTGACTTAGTCCAGATGTTAAACATTACATTACACCAGTGTATTGGTTGGAGCACAAATTTTTCTTCCCTTAAATAGTTATATTAACATGAATAACCATGGGCAAAACCATGGGTTTCTCTAAACCTAACCTAGAATCTCTAAAACCACAAGTCAAACTTAACCAAGCCAACTTTACACAAAACACTCTACATCTTAGACACAAAATAAAATATAAATGTGTGAACTACGTATATAACAATGATCAATTTAATATAATATATAATATATATATTCAAAACTTAATATTTAAATTTATAAAAATATATAAAAATTCAATATTTATAATATTTTTTTCCCTAGCATATATTTTTTCCACTGGAAAAATCCGTAATTTTTCATTATATTTGGAAAAATTACATATTGTAGATGCTTTAAGCATATGCTATTTTCACTGTGAGAAAACAATGTTTCCATATTTACATAGATATACCACGCAGGGCTATAAATATTTCACTATGTTGGGTCTATCCAAAACTGTGCACATTTTGCCTTTAGGCAATATCTGTATCTTTCTCACAATATATGCATATATGTTCATCATAAAAGAGCAGTAAGAAAAACAGAGCAAAAAACAAAAATCCTCCAGTATTTATAGACCAGGTGCATTCTGGGAATTTTGGTCTATATATGGCCAATGAAAGTATCTGTATTCGTTTTGTCCATGCTTCTCAACAATCTCCCAAATGCCCCTGTTCATCAGCGCGGCCTCCTTGGATAATTTGTCAGCAATGCTGTTATGTTCCCTGTAAATGTGAGAGCACGAGATGTTGTTAAAAGCTGCTTTGAATACAAATACTTCATTTAAGATGATGCTGAGTGTGTGAATGTGACAGTCAGATGTGCTATTGTACCAATTTATTGCAATTTTTGAATCCCCGAAAATATTGATGCTGGTGCATTGGTGGTTCAGAGCAAAATGGAGTAAATGTCGTAAGGTTATGAGTTCAACATAATTGTTAGTTCCTGTGCCCAGGCCCATTTTTACTTTGAAGTGATGTTGTTCATTCAAATGAAGGATAAACCCGCCCCCGCAGCTTTGTTGATTTGCCGCACCGTCAAAAAATGCCCAAGGGGTGTTTGAATCAATGCATGGGGGTGGATTAGGGTGGCGTTCTTTTGGTGGTGGAGGGTCTGGGAGTTCCCTATAGGCAGCAGTGATCCCAGCCTCGATCATCGGCCAGATGATAGGCCTGTTTTCAAAGATAATGCGATTGCGAGCTTTCCATATCTGCCAATTTACGAGGATCGGGAGGCTTGTGCATTTCGATCCTTTGTGTCTTTGAGCCCAACTTTCCCATGCCTCAATTAGGTCCGCTCCTTCCCAGTTTCCAATGAACGAGATGAGGTTAGAAAGAGATCGCCAAAGGTCAAGTATAGCACTGCATCTCAGAAAAAGGTGCTCTGTGGATTCTGATGCTCCTTTGCACAATACGCACCATGTCGGGCCATATTGTGCTCTATGCATTAGGTGTTCTCCTGTAGGTACCTTGTTCCTTAATATACACTAGAAGAACAGTTTTGATCTTGGCGATGTTGTGAGTTTCCAAATGCTGTGCCACCATGTCGAGATGCGATCAGGTTTTCTGTGACTGATTAGTGAGATGTATCCGGCCTTTAGAGAGTATTTGCCATTCTCTGCCTGACTCCAAATAAGTTCATCCGGGCCTTCTCTAATTCTCATGTGAGACTCGATTAGCGCTTCTCTGTAATTCTGCCATTCCTGATGCCATCTGTGTGGTAGATTCACTTGATGCGCCGTCTTCCATGCCTGATGAAAGATCCCAGAGTTTTCCTGATCAGCAATTTGTGCAATTACTGTGATGTCACAGGAGTGTAGATACCGAATTAGGTCTTGTGATAGGGTATGCCTACCTCCGTTGCCAATCCATGGATCCATCCCAATTCTTGCCAAAGATCCGTCGTTGATTTTCCAATCAGGTTATCCCTAATCAGGGGTAGTGAGAACAGCAAGGCCTTCCAAGCAGATGATATACCTGTCCTTTGCCAGCTAGGGAGCCTTACCCATTCCAATATATCCAGAGGCCAAATGTATTTATAATAAGATAGACGAGCCCATAAGTTCTGATTGGTTAGCAGCGACCAACTCATTTTTACTGCCAGTGCTTTTGCAAATAATGGAAGATCCTTTAGGCCCGAGCCCCCCCACTTCTTTGGGAGTGCAATCTTTTTCCATCCATTCCAAGCAAAAATGCGCTTGTCCTGGCTTCCAGCCCAGAGGTATTTGTTACAAATTTGCTGTAATCGAGCAAGAATATGTCTGGGAATCCAGGCAAGTGCCATCCAAAAGACTGGGGTTGCTTCCAATACAGATTTGATGAGTACTAACCGCTCGGCTCTGGAAAGGTATCTGTGACTCCAATAGGTTAGCCTTTTTTCCAATTTGTTGACTAGCCAAACCCAATCTGCAATTCTTTGACTCGAAGGTTTTAACCAGAACCCCAGGTATTTTAGACCCCTGTCCATAGGGTGAATGATGTATGGAAAGGCTTGATGTGCATTCTGAGCTTCATTTACAGAAGTGCGAGCAAAAGTGATCGTGGATTTTTGCTGATTTACAATCATGCCAGTTGCCTTCATAAACAACTGGAGGATTCGGGAGAATGATAGTGAGTCTCGAATGCTGCCATCCAGTAGTATGAGAACATCATCCACAAAAAATAGATGTGTAAGATAACATTCATCAGTGATCTTGAGACCGCTGAGAGATCCATCTCTTTTTGCAGAGATGATTAATCGGCTCAAACCCTCCATAACAATAAGGAATAATAATGGAGGGAGGGGACATCCTTGTCGGAGCCCCCTTTCAGAGTGGAAGAAATGGGAGGCCGATCCATTGATGAGCACACTGTAAGTGGGGGTCATAATGCAAGCCATGATCCAGTTGATGAGGGGTAAAGGGAAGCCTAGATGAATGAGGAGCATTTTGATGTAAGGCCAGCTAACCCGATCGAAAGCTTTTGACAGGTCGATCTTGAGGAGGATGCATTTTAGATGTTTAGACCAAATGGAATGGAGGGCTTCTTGGGCAGAACCGATGGCTTCATGGATTTGTCTATCTTCCAGAAACGAAAATTGCTGGGGAGCATTGTGCTTGGAAGGGATGGGCCTGAGCCGATTAGCAATAATCTTGGAGATGATCTTGTAGAGACAATTGCACAAAGAGATGGGTCGATAGTCATCGAAAGAGGTAGGGGAGTCAGTCTTGGGAATGAGAGCTATGAAAGTTGAGTTGATAGCATGATATATACAGCCCGATGATCTGCTTTCCTCCACCACCCTCAGCAAGTCCTGACCCAGAAGATCAAAAAAGGCTAGGTAGAATTCTATGGTCCAGCCATCCGGGCCAGGGCTTTTGTCTTTCTTGAACCATTTTAAGGTGCTCTCCAATTCCCCCATAGTGACAGGTGCCATTAGATCTTCACTGTCATCCTCATTTACAAATCTGGGAAATTGATTTTCCACATTAATGATCTCTGCCAGATTTGTTCCTGGTGGGGATTTATAAATACTCCTGAAGTGATTTGTGCTAAGCTGGGAGAGCTTATTGAACGAGTCTGCAAGGCCCCCCTCTGGTAGAGGAAGATTCCAGATAGTATTTGAGACTTTCCTTCCTTTTGCATAATTTTGAAAGAACTTTGAGTTTTCGTCTCCGTCTTTCAGCCATATAGCTCTGATTCTCAACCTATGAGATTCCTCCCTTAATCTTAGGATGTTTGCTTTTTGGTTTTCCAGTTCAATCAAACGTGATTTTTCCTCCCCCGAAATAAATCCCAAATTCCGGTCATCTTGAAGGGAGCATAACTTAGCTTCAATGTGGGTGAGTTGTTCGGATTCCTTTCTGTTCTTTTCTTTTGCCCAATTGATAGCTAGATGCTTCAGTAAGGTGAGGTTTTTACAGAAACCCTTTGCCAGATATGCCTCTCTGTCTATGGGGTGTGCCTTCCAAAAGTCGCTGACCAAGTTTGTGAAGCCCCGATCTTGTAACCATGTGTGATTGAACTTGTATGGGGCTTTTGGCTTCGGATGTGGTCCTAATATTTCCAGGTAGATGGGGGAGTGATCAGATATACCTCCCGAACCAACCCATTGCTTATAGTGATGAAAAAGCTGAAGCAGAGGACCCTTCATCAAGAATCTATCCAATCTGCGAGCTAGTGCGGCCGAGCCCACCCTTCTGTTCCTCCATGTGGGCAGTGGCTTCTGCATGGGGACATCAATGAAGTTTGTCTGCTCCAGAATGTTTCTCATGAACTCCGTAATGGCATCCACCTGTGCCGAGGAACCCCAGGACTCACTGAACCCCAATGAAAAATTTAGATCCCCTCCTAGAATGGTGTGATCTTGGGCCAATAATGAAAGGTTTAGGAGATGCCTCCAAAAAGTCTCCCTCTGGTGATAGGGGCCATATATATTCAAAATTATGAGAGATTTACCAAGCTTCGATGAAAAAGAATCGATTCCCATGAACCCTAGACCTCCCCACGATGCATCGATTCTGATGGTCCTAGGGTTGTAACTAATGGCTAGGCCCCCTGATCGCCCGATAGCATCGACCGCTATGAATTTCCATCTCGGGGCCAGAGCTTGTAAAGAGAGAGTAACATTCTCGGCTGATCCAAGAGTCTCTTGAAGTAAAATGATGTTAGGCTGTTCTGCCTCGAAGAGTCTCTGAAGGGCTAGTTTTTTAGGGGCACTAGCCAAACCCCTGCAATTAAAAGATAGGCATTTCATGGGGGAACACTTCTCGGGGTTGGTATTGCTCTAAGGACCCCTTCAAGTGTATAATGACGACCAGATGCAACCTCTGCCCCAGCCCGCCTAATAGCTTTTGAAAGTTTAGTATTTCTGCCTCTGGTGGTCATAGGTCCCGGTCCTGGATAAACGATACCCAACCCCACCTGGCTGCTTGATAAGTCTGCTTTGTGAGAGCGGGATCGAAGTGCATAAGGGTGAGAGGAGGACTTTTGGGAGGATGACTGCGAGGAGGATGAGGTAGTGAGTGGAATAGTTGGTTGAACAGTAGATACAGTCGGGGGGGGGGGGGGGACGATATGATGCATTGTGCAGATGTGATTTGTGCATTTGATGCAACCAACTTCGATGATATATCAAGCAAGCTGGGAGAAAGGGTTAGAGAGGTACCTGAGACCTGAGCAGCTTCAGCTGCTGTCCGCGCCCTGGTCATAGGAGGAGAGGACGAACCGAATCCCTTCTTCCCTGATTTTTTCGGAGAGGCTTGAGGAGTGACCTGTGCAGCAGGTGAGGGCCCTTGAGGCTGGCGCATTATAACAGGTGAGGCTCCTCTAGATGGAATTGGAGTAACCTTTGGAGAGTCTGCCAATTTTTTGTTGAGTGGACAATCCTTGAACAGGTGTCCCACCTGATGGCACCGATTGCAACGAAACGGGACACCTTCGTAATCGAGAATCTGTATTCTGCTGTATTTTCCCCACTGAAGCGTGATCTTTTCTTCCAGTCCATCTCGTGTATCCAGGTGAACAAGCACACGAGCCAGGGTAGGCTTCTTTGACTCCACAAACGTGCAGTCATGATCCAAGTATGTGCCCAGTGTGTTTCCAATCCTGATGAGTACGTCCTCACTCAAGTATTGTAGTGGTAGCCTCGGCAATCGAACCCACAGGGATCAAGCTCCAATCTGTTCACGCTCTGGATCAAAAAGGGGACTCCACCTCTTGAGCAGAACCGGTGCCATTTCGATATGCCAGTACTTTGCCAGTACCAGATCCGTGTAGACTTCTTTTGCGAAATGGAGAGAGAACCATCCACGGGGGAGGACATGAACATCAGGCAATTCTTTGAGCAGGGCCCCCCAGATCTCCTTAACCCATAGCGTCAGTCTGTTTGCGGAGTATGCCCTTCCTCGTACATGTCCTACCAATACAGTTCGAGCCATGACTGCTGCTTCTCTTATAGCCGATGTTTCTCCAAACCTGATAGTGATATCTTTAGCCGTCGCCTTAATGCACTTGGATTTTCTCTTCTTGGTGCGAGGAGCTGAAGGGTGATCAACAAAAGGGGTTTGGGCCCCCTCAGGAGAGGTAGATTTTGCCGCTTTCACGTTTACAACCGAGGTTTCGAAACAGCCGGATGGCCAAATCCCAGACACAGGGAGGGCTTGTGATCCTATTGCTGGGGCATCCACTAGTGGGGTTGAGAGTACAACAGAGAGGGGCGGATGCGGATCGAAAGATAGCAGGTGAGGTGTGTAGGTGGAAAGGATGTGCAGAGTGCTCGGAGACAGGGGGGAGCTTCCAGACCCGACGAATTGTCAGAAAATGACACTGAGGTGGAAGGAGCAGATATATAGCCGGGCATTGTGACCACGGGCGAGGTGTCCTGTGGAAAGGAATCCGTATCCCCCGGAGGTTGTGAAACCAACACATAGAAATTAGGGTTTTCGAAAATGACTTGGTCCTCAAACGGATCCGCGGAGTAGTCCACTAGGTCGGTCTCCATGTGACCTTCCATCTTGGCCTACGGATAATGAAACGGACAGCTACGGGCGTAGATGGCGAGGATAACGACGCGGGCACGAAAACGAGCAATGCGGAACGGGGGAGCTATGTTCTCAACGACCTGCGGTAAACTTCAGAAACCCTAACCCTGTTACCCTAAACCGGCGCGCTCCATCGCTGTCTCCATCACATGATGCTATATTCTATCCTAATTCAGCATATATATAGCATTGCATCACATTAATAAAATTATATCTATTTAATTCATAATATATTATATATATATATATACCGCCGCTCCATCGTTGTCTTCCATCAATATGCTATTATTCTATCTAATTCAGATTATATTTATCATTGCACACATTAATAAAATTATAATTATATATATATATATATATATATATATATCATTATATATATTATATATATATTTTGATTTAAAAAATTAACTAATATATTTTTTACTATATAAATGTGAATTATATTAATCAATATAATTAAGAATTAACATAGATTTATCTTAACTCGTCATTTACTTATTTATAGTTAATTTGAATTTATGTTAGTATTTTCATTTTGAGATGTGTACCTATATTATTAGTTCGATTGATGTAAAATCTACATTTAGCCTAATATGTTGTTCCATATTTTGTTAAAACATTCTAAATATGTAGTTGTTAAATTCATTATGCCTTACCACCTAAGGCAACAACCAACTATTGCAATTTATGTGTACACTTCACCAAATTATTATTGTTAGTATCACATGATACAATGAGTGCTAAGTATACTATTTAAAAATCATGAGAAATTAGTCAATTATGACTAACTCTCGTGGAAATGGTCATAAATGAATGACTTAAAGATATCTATTATTATTGTTGTGGTTTGCATAAAACTGAAACAAATATTTTATTAATAAATTTTCTTAGTGCTTCCCTGATGAAAAGCTAACAGTGGGCTTAAGAAGGGAGGGCTTAGGCATTTAAAAGTCCTTGAAAGTTTAAAAGACATGGGCTTTCTATTTATACATATTAGGTCCATCCTTCACAACTTCTCTGTAGCCGTGGAGATACCCATTTTTATGCCATGAAATTTTCACTGGAGGTTACAAGTTCCATCCGTATATTGTTTACATTTATGGCCAAATGGATACTGAAAGATTCTTGGTTGGTTACTGACATTTATGTTTCTGTTTTGCTTATGGGTAGCAATTTGTTTATACAATAAATGTTATTTTTTTTTAATCTAAGAAATGGCTTTCAAACATATATAGTCTTTCAAACATATATAATTTTGTCTTTCAAACATATATAGTTTTGTCTGAAATGGCTCTCAAACATATATAGTTTTGTTTAAATTTAGACCACGTAACTAGTAAAGACTAAACCTCTCCATATAACCATTAGACCAAATCATTACATCTACAACAAAGACTATTTACCCATCTTACTATCAACCTATGCCCCGCAGGGAATGTGACTGTAGAGACAGGTGCTTGAATATATCAAAATGCTTTTGTACCAAAAATAGAACTTGTGCTTTGAAATGGGGAGGAGATCTTCCCATTTTTGAAAAACAAAAGCATTTTGAGAGATTCAAAATCCATCATTACAGTCACAGCCCCCACGAGGCATAGGTTCACAACAATGGTAGATGTGTAAACAAATTGTGACGGAACTTTTCTCCATCGACACTATTCATGGCACAAACGCATTTGATCTCTATGCTTTTGCCTTCAGAAATGTTCTTAAAACAAGCCCATCATATTTTTGTTTCTTCTCTGCAAATTGTTTGACACTCCATTACTAGTTGTTGCTCGTTGTTTTCTTTAGAAACATCAGTATGGTGAGCTCTTCAAGAAAAAAAGAAGAACGGAGGGATTCAAACCCAGAC
>APFE030019061.1:7189-36724 GCA_000404065.3 Pinus taeda
GTAACAAAGCCCTTTTGCTCTTTTTTCTTCCAATTGTTGTGGTGTCAACCTTATAGGTTGTTGAAGGCTAGGGGCAACCACACTTCCATCTTTATAGTTGTGAGTGGTAGGCTTCCTGGTTGCCATAATTTTGCTTTCCATTTTTCTTGCTAACCTGAATGCCTTCTCCAATGAATTCGATTCCCAAAGGCGAACCTCATGTTGGATATTATCCTTTAAATTCCCTATGAACACATCAATCCTATGCTCTTCTCGAATATCTTTTACCCTTATTTTCAATTTTTGGAAGTCCTCAATGTGATCCATCATTGAACCCTTTTGTTTGAAACTTATCAGTTGGCTAAAAAAAGTGTTGCTTTTTGTATCCTCATAATGTGCTGTCAATTCTTCCGTAAAAATTGCCCAAGTGAAAATTTGTTTATGAGAGCAAAGCCATTGATACCATACAAATTGATTTGGTTCCAAATATAAAGTGGCAATATGTACCTTCTGTGTGTTTTGCACATTATTGAGATCGAAAAATTGCTCCATCTGTAGTATCCATGTTGCGGGGTCCTTGTCATCAAACTTCCTCATCGATTTTTGGAATATGGTGATTCTTAGATCCAATGTTAGAGTCTATGAAATCATGATTAACATTTATTTTTTTCTCATCACAAGTTTCCTTTACTAACCTTTCACCATTAGTAAGTATTTCTTGTAGAAAATTTGTCAAATCTGTCTTCAAATCTGTCATGTCTGTCTTCAAATTTGTCTTCAAATCTATCTTCAAATCATCCATCTTAGCTTCCACGTCATTCATCTTAGTTTCTACATCTTTCTTTAAACCATCCATCTTAGATTCTGTTACTTTTTGTGTGAGTGACATTTGTTGCACTTGGTCTTGTAATTTTGATATATCATGTTGCATTTCTTCCTCTTCATAAGTCATGCTAGAGATTTCAGGTTGCTTACTAGGTGTTTCTAGTTTATTTTCTCAGGGCATCAGTTACCGATAATAATGCTATACTATGCCCTTTGAATTCATTCAAAATAATTTTTCAAACCAAGCTTAAACAAAAATTTAAAAAAATCTACACACATTTTTTCACTTTGTAGGAGCTCGATATTGCCTCTGATGTATCTCTGTAATTTCAGATCTTCCAATTCTGAAATTGCGACCTGCGGTAACCCTCTGCGTCCTCTTTCCAATGCCACCAGTCTGATTGAATTTAGATTCTCCAAGAAATATTTATGCACAATCTCCCAAGATGACCTGATTATATAACTTTTCAGAAGAGCGAACTTGTATAAAGTGCCATGTGTCACTGTTTTAACCTTAGGATCTGAAAAATATAAACAGGAAACTACAGTCTGTTCTCTTTTTGTAACTTCTTATGAAATTTCAATCTGATGCTCAAAACAAAAGTTATGTCTATTTTCCCCAGGTCACATGTTTGGAATGTAATTCAGGAGTCTGCAAAATGACTGACTTCCTTAGATCATATATCCGCAAATATTGCGCGAAAAGCTCTAAAATTCGGACCCGAAGTTCAGCGTGATTTCTTCTCAAATGGGTTTTTTTATAGCATCTGAAACATCACAGAAAAAATTTATAGTGCAAATGCCACGGTGACCTATTTGGAGCAGCGAAACCCTAGAATTCAAAGCTCTGATACCAAATGTTATGAAACCAACTCACAAAAGATAGAAAAGATAGATCAACGCCTTAGAATTCAACCTCTTCAAGGGGGCAACCTCCTTTACATTACACAAAAGAACAATTCTTCGATGATTCAAATGACAAAACCTCCTTTCTATATATAGGAGTCTAAGGAGTCACAATGTAACCAAGCCGACCTAACAATAATAATATAAAGGCAAAAAATAACAATAGAGGGATTCTATGGGGCACAGTAATAACAATATGGGGACAATAGGGGCACAACAATATTAATAAGGGATACAACTACAATAGTAATGGGGTAATCACTAGTATTATAGGGACCTAACATTCCTTTTCATGTTCACTTCCTGAGTTGCAGTAGTCCTCTTTCATGCTTTCCTTTCTTGCAGCATTTCTCAGCATTTCCTTTCATAGATCATAGTTTAGACCATTTTTATGCAAGACTCTATTTTTCCTTGAATGCATTTATTTCAATAGTTGCTTGATTTTCTTGGTTTCTATGCAGTAGATCTCTCCCAACAATAGGCCAGCTTATCAGCAATCATATCCTCCATCTGATCCATGCCCTGCAGGTCTCCCAAACCTCACCTAAAGTCTGCCCTAATTTCCTGCATTTTTCATAGAACTTCTTCCTCTCTCCTTGAGCAACCACAATCATCTTTATCTCTCTTAGTGACTCGTGGTAGACCTTAGGCACCCTAACACCTCATCCCAACCTTCATCCACCTTTTCCACCCACTCTCACACCCTCAAGATAGCGTAAATTGCTCTCGGCCTCCTCTTGTAGGCCCCTTGTAGTTTCCCTGTTTTCCTCCTGTAGTTTCCTTGTGTCCTCCTGTAGTTTTTCCTGTAGGCTTTATTTTGAAGGCCGAGTGTTGGAAAATCCTCCAAAATGCCACCTAAGACCTCCTAGGACCCATCCACACCGTCTTCCATCCTCCCAAGCTCCAAAACCACCCTCCAACGCCACTTATTCACTGCCACACTCACACACAATAAATTAGATGCATGGCAATTCACATAAAAACACAAAAACACAAAAATGTGTTTTTTGCTTATTTACTTCCAAAAATAGCATGGTTAGATGTTGTTTACTTTCTTGAGTATTTAATGGCATTTCTTTCATGGTTTTCATAGTGGTTTTGGCAAAAGTAGAATTAGCTTGTTAATTAGGGTTTACTAGTTGTTGCTTCACATTCCAGTCTTTCTCATTTCTACAAGTAGAATAGCTTCTGTAGAGTAATATTCTGTTCATTTCATCACATATAAAGCTTCTTTTGAAATCTATAGAAGTTGGTTTGAGCTCCTAGTGATCTCGCGCCGGCTGACCAAGTGATAACCTGCAGTGAGAACTAGTACTTGTGCATACAACACCGACACTTCCAAGTTTGTTACGAACTACCAGGTTGATAAAAGTAAAGTTGGCAGCCCAGGAGTTGCAACATTCTTTCTGCAATACTGGTGCTCACCAATAACATGTGATGAAAGTTTTCTACCTAGACAAGAACTTTTTTCCATTGAATATCATAATGATGTTGTCCCAGTCAAAGTGCATGAAAATTCATTGTTAGGTAAACCCGAGTTACATGAAGAGCTGAATATACAAGTTTTACCTATTCTATTTTAGGATCATCAAAATGAGATGGATGATATGAATAAAGTTGTTTCTATAGGAGTTGTTAGTGTTCAAACTCAATATGAAAGTGCTCTAGAAAAACTGCGAAAGGTTATATCTGATTTGTTTGATAAGAAAAAGCGCAGTTTTGATACGCACAATATGGATGTCATGTTTGAAGATGTTCAAGGATGCATGGATGGTTTTGTTGATTTAAATATAAGGGCAGACAAATCTATAGTTGCCTTTTTATTTCATGATGTTCTTGGAATTGAAGACTTAGGACAACAGAGGTTATCAGTTATCAATAAAATCAATCCTCATGGTGTTACTCATCAAGAAAAGGTGATTTTTCCTAATTATCAAGATCGTTTGGTAAGTCTATTACAATCATCAATGAAGGTGGAATTTCTTTCATTTATAAGCTCGGGTGATGGATTTAGTTTTTATTCTAAGTTGCCAATAGATAATTCACTATTGATTTTGTTCAAGCACAGTCAAGAAGCCCAGACATTGAATCAACTCTTTGACTAGTTATACTGGAGGTTTCATATTGCTTGAATTAAGCAGGTGGATTTTCAAATATTAGAATAGGGTTATTGGTACATAAATAAGTTGGGCAAACATTTCCTTCAGCTTTAGGAAATATTTTACAGTTGTCAATTTCAATTTGTACAACAGTTTGATATCGTATTGCAACAGTAGCAGTTGGTTTTCAGTTGGTTTGCAGTTTGCTTTTCAATTTAGTGAAGTGGGTTTGAATGTAGTCTTCAAATTAGGATCATCCTAATGGTCAAGTGTTATAAACATATTTGGGCACTACAACCCCAATTACATATGTCCATAAACCAAGGGCTCTTAAACCCCTAAAAGTGTTGTTTCACACCCTAAAGGATCATGGTCAACTGATTACATCATTTCCCAGAAATTCCACCTGAAAAACCACTCAGAACTGGCCAAAACTGGACCAAAAAAATTGCTCCATGCTTAGGGTGTGATGCATACTAGCTGCTACACTAGCCAGGTGCGATGCATACTAAAAGAGAATTCTGTGGGGTGTAATGGGCGAGAGTAGACAAATGGCAGAGACAATTTGTTAAGTGGAAACCCATAGAATCTTCTGGAAACTTCTCATATGACACTTGCCTCTCTGAATTCGCCCGAGGATGAGTAAGAGATCATGAAATCTCCAAGTGGAACCAAGAACTATCAATGAAATGACACTAATCAAAAACCCAAAAGCTGACTCACCCCTCTGCAAATATCTATAAATGGATCCCTCACCTGAGAGATCTAGAGGCTGGAATTTTGTAATTTGTAAGGAAGTGTTGTTGGTTTCTCTCTAAGAAAAACATTGTATTGTTGGGTGATCTTACTTTTCATGAGGTGAGAAGGGCTTTCATGCTGGGAGGATGATGCTAGATCAGATAGCTGGGTTGTAATCCTCTCTTCTATTTCTACTATCAATAAAGTTCTTTGAGTTTTCCTCTATATAATCGTGTATTTGTGTTACTTGTTATTTGTGGATGCAATTGTATGGTTAATGTATTTCTGATTCTGCATTGTTTATGATATCATAGATCGAGATGCTTTGATAGTGTTTTGTTGCTTTACCTCTACAGGTATTCTCTAAAGCGAGACAAATGGGAGAAGAGTGGTGAGCTCTATCAAGGGAGAGAGGAAACAAGCAAAGAGCCAAGCAGAAGATACAGGTTGGTCCTCTTTGCTTCTCTCTTATCTATCAAACATAAAGGAAATCTTGAAGCACTTTGAATTGTTTGCTTCTAATATAGCTATCCATCTTAGGGGGACTAGTAGATCAAAAAGACACTAGTTTTCCCGGAAACAAAATGGCGACTCCACTGGGGAACGAATAGTTTGTTTGTTTGTTACTTTTGTTTGCTTTATAAACTACAGACAGAGCCTGAAGTTAAGCCAGCTAGCCTTCGAATTGCCCTCGCTATGCAAGTGCAAAGTATATCAACGTTGCTTCAGTCAATCTCTGGGTTGGTTTATGAATTGAACATCTGACTTGCAAACACCTTAAGCACCCTTGTGGTAGCTCAATAACCTCATAAGATCATACACCTATACTTTGTTTTTACTGTCTATCATAACTCAGCCTAAATCACTGAACTTAGCTACAAATTTTGAGCAAAAACCAAGCTCAGTTTCATTCCCTGGTCCATCACACTGTTTGTAACTGGCAGCCTAGATGCATCGCACCTCCCGTGTGTTGCAGGTGAGATGCATCCATGTTTCCCTTAAGGACAGGTGCGATGACTGAATGATATTGTTTCTCTCTCTGGAATTTGGTTTTTTCCTCCTTGTTTTCAGCTCTATTCAGTAGTTTTGCTACTTATGATCAGTATATCATTGTTGAAGCCATCATCCTTTACATTATTCAGCCTCCATTGATCAAGATTTGTGAATGTTTTTTTATGTATTTTTCATCATTTACAGTCCTCCTTTGTCAAAAGTAACTTAATCAAACAGTCATCTTTGATGAAAAGAAGTGTCGTAACTGTCATTTTGAGTCGAAAAGAAGAGTGTCGTAAAGTCTTACTCTTTTAGATAGTCGATTGTACTTTTGCCATTGTATTTTATTTGAATTATCAATATTTGAATTTTCCAAAGCAGTTGTCCATTTGAAATTGAAAGTGTCGTCTTAGTCTTCCTTTCATTTTGAAGAGAAATTGTTGAAGTGTTGCTTTGAAGAAAATAGTTCAGATCTGTACTTAGTTTTCTTTTTGGCATTCTCACATTAAGGAAATGGAAAAACAAATACATGCATGTGCATTTGTATTTAGACTGCATGCAGAAAATGATTTGGGAAAAGTTCATTTAGTGTGTGCTCTCTGCTCTCTGTCGAAAGAATCATACTCTTCTTTCCTTAGTAGCTAGGATTTTCATTGCTAGAAGAAAGTAAACGACTGTTTATCATTTTAGATTGCATATTTAAGAATTTTACATCTACATCACGCGATGAACCTTGAAAGGCAAACTTCTTAAAAATATAAACTCTAAAATAAACCTCAATGAACATATAAATGCTTTGGAACCTAACGCAACACATCTAGGGGTCTAGGCTAGAGATGTATTCCGGCATCGTAAAACCTGGTAACTATCGTTTTCATCGAAGATTGGGTGATTCCTCTTCTTTGATACAACAAGTGCTAGTATGGACTTGTGCTCCCCATACTGTCGAGTATATATTGGGATACCACAATAGGTTGATATCCTTTATCCTTAGGAAGTTGTATCTGCTGCCCTATCAATCGCAATGCACTGAACATAACATTCGGGAAGATTCACTGTTGTACATAAAATCCTTGGTAATTTCCCTTTAATTTACCACCAAGGTGTATATTGTAGTTTTTCAATTGGTTTGGTAATCCCTCTGTCTAGATTTCCAGAGTAGTCACTTTCATTTCTTTTTGACTCCTTAAAAGAAAAGGTCCATCTAAGCACTTGTCACTTCAGGCTCATTAAAAATCGAAGGCGAATAGAGTCATATTTAGCTTTTTCTCAACTCTTAAAAATTGAAAAAGAAAAGTTGTTTCAAAGCGTCATAAAATTAATTTAATTTAGAATAACATTTTCCCCTTTTTAATTTTGAGTTGATCAAGTAATATGCAATCGTGGAAGAAAGTCAATCAAAACTTCATGGTTCGTGGAGGCTAGTGAGTCAATTGTCTTTGACTACGGAAATGAAACCATTCCGGGCAAAACGGTTTCGTTTAATTGAGTCCACCTCTCCTGGTTTATTTGAAACCTGTGTTTCAACACCATCAGAGAATACAGTTAGTCCGATCATTTCTAGTACATCTGTCTTTACAAAAGAAGTTCTTCAGTTACAAAAGGACATTAGAATTGATCCTAGTGTAACAGTAGACACCTCTATACCTGAAACAGCTCCATCTAGAGCTGATCCAGAAACTGAAGTTCACTTACCTCAACATCTTGGAGTTGAGTTCTAGAATTCAGAAGGTGTCACCCCTCCAGTATCTGTCGCTGCAGAAACTACACCTTCTTGGGCACTGGAAATATTTTACAGACCTGACGGTCTACCTCTTCCACCTGGATTGATTGCCATAGAGGAGATAGTAGAGGATCTTCCATCCAGTACTCCATTACATTTTGGAATTGGGATCCACTTATATCCTTCTATTCCTGAAGTTAGTTCTTTTAATCATCCTTCATCGCAAGTTCCTGTCGAATCACTAGGAAATCTTTTGGATAGACAAAATATGTATGAACAACCGTCAGCATCTAGGACTGTGTCATCTGATACAGCCGCAGCAGAACTTCCTGCTACCACTCCTACGATGTTTTCTCGTATACCATTTGTCCCAACTAATTATCAATAACTAGATGGAGTCCACCCAGGCACTATTTCGACGACATGCTCTGTTCCCATTGGTTCCTCTGGGATCCTATCTGGAATTTCTTATGTTGAAGCTCGACAAATTGATCTTGCATACCAGTTTCAATTTGGGCAGCCAGTCTTCAAAGACCCATCTATTGTTTGAGCACTGGATTGCCACCATATGGGGGGTAGTATGCTTTTTCATTGTTCCCTCCTGGAGAACAACCGTATGAGAGCTCACAACAAAATTCACGCTCATTAAACTCTTTGGATCATTAAACTCTTTGGTCCACAAATGCTTCAATTAATGGATTCTTTTGAGTCGCAATTACTCTAGTCACCATCATTTTCTGAAGATTTCAAATATCTTGCATTAAAAGTCGTTCAGTTTGTTAATTTTAAATACATATATTTATTTATTTTTATGTTTATTTACAATAATATTTATATTATATTTTATTATTTTATCACAAAATTTTAATATTTAATCATTTTTAGAATTTGTATTGTAATTTTTTTTATTTGTTTCAAGCTTTATATATGGATATTTGAACCCTCAATCATATTCTTACACAAAAGTTTATAATATGTTCATCCCTAAATAAACACACCTCAGATTTATGTTATAATTTTATTTAACATTGATGATAAACTATTAATTTGATAGTTCATTTTTATTTATAGCTTAGCTTAGAAAACTCACGAATTAGTCGGAAAATAATGGGAATTCCGCCATGATTGTGAGGAATTTTTTAAATATTGGTTAGAGCTATCAAACATGAGGATTATGGGTACCCCAAGGGTTCAAGATGATGTTGAATCTATTTCAACCATTAAAAAGACGAATCAATCAAACACTCCAACAACCTGATTTTTTGAAACAAAATTAGCGGATTCCGTCAAGAAAAATGTCATCCACCCAGATTTGTGACATTTGTAGACAACACCATTCTTTATGAGTCATTTTTTGTTTTGCCATCTATCTATATATATATAACAAAATTTTAAAATTTTAAAGAATTAACGTCTAGACATTTTGGGTATGTTTGAGGCTTCTAATATTAGTTTTAACAAGGATAGGTCTATTTATTTTAACCTCAATTTAATTTTGGGTATGCTTGAGACTTGCCAATATTATTTTTAACAAGGATAGATTTATTTAGTTTAACCTCAATTTAAGATGGTTGAAACCTTTAATATGAAATATCTGTTAGATATTGTTGATTTCAAAGGTAAATTCTTCAACATGAATGACTATAAATTTGCTCACATTCCATTTGTCAAATAGAACTAAGTGAAGAAAAAATGGGTCGAGATTTCGATCTAAAATAGAGTCCAACATGGTTAGTGCATGTGCTCACCATAATGGGAGGTCATACAAAAATATTATACTTAAACTAGATCGATTAAACATAATCTATGGCTTTCAAATTAATTACTATAAACACTCAATATATTCCAATTAAGATCTTCATAGTTTCCATAAAATAGAGTTTCAATCCTAATGCTTCTAGGGTGGCTCAAACAAAAGGCCATTCACCACTTTCTAAATATTAACACAAAACATTTTTGTTGAATGAATTGTTTTTGTTTATTTGTCTAAAGATTTGGTATATATTCTAAAACAAAATTTTCCCAAATTTAATTGTATGTTAATCCCAAAGTTAGAGATAATAGGAGGATTAATGTAACTTGAAATTGGCATGCGATAAGGCATTAGAAAACTAGTAACTTGTAGCGATTATAAGAGGTATTTACACAAAGCATTTGAGGATGGTAATATATTTTTATATAGAAATTGTGTTTATTTATGTGAATATTTAGATCTCCTATCTTTGCTAGTTTAATTTTCATGAAAATTATACTACATATTTGTAATATAATTTTTATATAGAAATTGCCTTTATGTATGTGAATACTTAGTTTTCCTATCATTGGTAGTTTAATTTTCATGAAAATTATACTACATATTTTTTATTTAGTAAACTCTTTAGCAAACTAAATAATGGATTTTTTTTTAAAAAAACATATAGAGTTGTAGAGAGTAGAGTGTTCTTATGGGCACGTCCTTTTCAAAAACTATGTTCTTATTTTTATATTTAATTTTTAAATTATGAAAGTCATTATATCATTCCAATTATGAGGCCTTCCATTAGAGAAATATAGATGGGTCTTAGCATTATCAAACAACCATTTTTTGTTTTAAAGGTTGTTGGCTTCAATGTCCTTTAGTGTACCCTATAATTTTTTTCCTAGACAATAAATGCTTGAAAATTTGTAACAGAATTAGACAAGTGGTTTGTTTTTATATCTTGATATATTTAGCAAGAAAATTGTATTAAAAATAAAAAGAGTTATATATATATATATATATATATATATGTATTATATAATATACTAATATTATATATATATATAGATATATATTATATTCCCATCGAATCTAATATGTGTGTAGTTCAAGGGAATATGTTTTTTTCGAACTTATAGAAACAAGTCTAAGATTATATGATATATATATATATATATATACACACACACATGTTTTCACAAAAAAATGATTTCTTAAGTATTTGTAGCCCACACAAATGTGTTTTTCAACCTACAACTCTATATAATGAATCCAAATCATCACGTAGATAAGATTCTCACCTAGAGAAATTTAAATCTGAAAATATGTGTCCATGTTTCTAGCACTAAAATGAATGGACATTTTTAGCGCAAAACGTATGAAGATTCCTACCACTAATATCAAATGCACATTTGTATCTCTAAATATGTGTGTGCAATTCTACAACTATTTTCTTGACACATTGGAAATTAAATTGTGTTATGGTGGATAGGTAGTGGGAGGGCGAGAGATATAGGGATAAAGGGGCCAAGAAAGATAAAGAGGGAAATAAATAGAGACAAGGGTTGGGAGTTAGGGAAAAATGAGTTAGTGTGTGAGGGGAGATAGTGAATAAGAGTTGAAAAGTGATAGAGATAAGAAAAATAGGTGTGGAAGTAGGAGGATGAAGATAGTCATTACTCACAAAGTGAAAAAAGAAGAGATTGTAACACCCCTCCCTCATGTACTACATTATTGTAAACCTAAGCTAAGCTAAAGCTAGGTATGATACCCTTCCTTGTCTATAAAGGTTATAGACCTAAGCTGAGGAAAGCTAGGTTTGATACCCTCCTTTGTGGGTTAAACTATTCTACACCTAAGCTGAGGAAAGCTAGGTGATATGTAATGTGAAAAGAAAATGTATTAATAGATAAATTAATAAAATAAGTCACTTGGAGGGTGGAGCACCAGAAAAGATGAGATGACTGCCAAATCTCATGAGGAATGGGATAGAGATGAATCTTTCATGATAAGCATCTAGATGTGATTCTAGATAAGCTTGGATGGATTGTATATCCATTGGATGGATGGGAGATAAAGATCCATCATATATAAAAGATTTGTGTGAGATAAAGGTAAGATTTTATGTGGAAAAGCATCATGGGAGACAAAGACGAGCTTTTTCGAATAAGACCTAGGACAATGGAAAAATCCATAAAGCGAGATGCCGCTAATGGTAACTAAATCATGAAAGAGGGTATTAAATATCCAGTGCATTGGTCATTTGAGGACAATTTGTCCTTGTCAAGATCTTTGGCTCGGGGGGAGTCAAAGGCGATTCATGGCTGGGTGGCGCTGCTCCTCTCTCCAAGTGAGATACAGTTGGTGTCAGATGCATGGAATGTGTGTATGATGTTTCTTCCCTTTCTGTCTTAATCTCATTTAGCTTATGAAAGAATTTGTATAGATATTCTAGCAATTAGAATGATTGAAGGAATTATATTTGACTGTTATAGATGAATAGATTTACCTGTGGTCATAGAATTTATGAGATAATGTTATATGGTTGCAAGTGACAATTTTGGCATAAAAATGAAATTCTAATTTAGTTTGTTAAGGGATCAATGTGTAGAACTTATGTGGTATTGGTATATCTAATCCCTTGTTAAGGTAAATAGTCATGGTTGAGACTCTTATTGCCCCCAAAAGAAGAGGCTTAATAGGTAGTTTTATTACCCGAGCCATGGAGCTATTTTTACTTATGATTAGAATTTACTTGTGACCATTGTACATAAGAAATGTGTCAACATTTGTTTGATTTGATAATGGTAGGACGTTTATTTTAATGATCTCATTCATGTTTCTATGAAATTAACTTCATGAGGTGGCCATATATAGATTAAGGTGTGGGATAACCAATAGTATGAGATGTTGGTGCATGCAAACTGATTAGGGGACAATGCCCTAAATGATATAATCAAACATTCAGTATATTCTAAGTCATGCATGTCAAAAAATGGTATCCTATGGGGCTAGTCTAGCTAATTTTTGATGTTACATAAAGAGGTATATCACTAAACCATTTGACTATGCATGTGGATTTAGGATCATGATCCCTAGCTAGGTGACCATGCTAGTTAAGTTAAGTTTAATTTATTGTTCATTAATGCTTGTGTGAGGTCGTCAAAGTGTGTTGCTGACTGCATGTTGTATGACGAAAGATTGACTCACATAATGTCTTATAGATGAAAAAATCCACATCATAGATCCACCTCATATAATTAATAAAGATTATATATCGACATACTCAATGTACTCTTGGCAAGAGACGAATTGTAACTATAAATGAAGAATTCGCTAATTGAATGGAGCCTAAGGGTGAAATTTCTAGGTAGGTGAAAGTGGTTTGTTCCAAATTATATTAGAGCATAGGTTCGAACACTAAGGCCTATGGACCAATCCACCTCCGTCCTAAATCCCAAGTCATGTAAATATTACAAGGATTCTCACAACTAAGGGAAAATTATGAACTAAACAAGAATATTTTAATGAGGAGACGGAGCTCTTAAATTTATTTATTTAAGCTTCCACAAAACTAATTACATAATGGGGTTGGTTATAAAAAAATAAATTATAAGGAAAGATTATAACCCACAACCATAAGTGGAGTAAATTAAAACATGTGAGTACCACATTTACTTCTTAAAGGAAGTTAGATTTCATTAAGCATGAATTGAATATTAAAATGTTTTCATATGAACTGTGAAAATGAAGGAGTGGTAAGGGAAACTATATCGTTCATTTTTATTCTCAAACTTGTCAATATTCCCATTTCGTAGAAATCTAATAACTGAATAATTGAATCAAGCACTGCTATGTTATAGTGGTAAAAGCTGACTCAATTATGGACGAAAGTGATTCTCATCTTCTGTGAGATTTTCAAATTGGTAGTTAAATGGAAAAGATCTAATGTGAAAACAGAGTGCTAATATAAAGTTAAAGACATACATTCTTTCCTGTTATAATATGCTTTCCCAAAATTATTTTTTTCTAATAATTGTCAAAGGATCACTGAAGAATCTATAGGAATAACTTATTATCCCTTTATACCACGTTGATAATGATTTATGTGTTGTTTTCTTCCAAAGTTTTCACATCCATGATTTGTTTGTATTGACGTTTCGAGCCCTCCACCATGGCTCATGATCAGGATAGATTAGTAATTGTGTAGGACAGATCTCCTTGGGTCTTAATAAATAGGGATGAGAGATGCACAGGGAATGGAAGCCGACTTTGTTTTTTATAAAATAATAATTTTAAATTGAGTTAGAAATATTTAATTATGTAATTGAATTTTTTAATTTTAATTTTTATGTTTATATAGTTTGATTAACTAATTAATTAATTAATCAAACTATATAAACATAAAATTAAAAATTAAAAAATTCAATTACATAATTAAATATTTCTAACTCAATTTAAAATAATTATTTTATAAAAAACAAAGTCGGCTTCCATTTCCTGTGCATCTCTCATCCCTATTTATTAAGACCTAAGTAGATCTATCCTACACAATTACTGATCTATCCTGATGATGAGCCACGGTGGAGGGCTTGAAACATTGATACAAACAAATCATGGATGCGAAAACTCCAGAAGAAAACAACACACAAAGCACTGATCGCAGAAGCCTCAAAACAATAATTGATAATGCTATGAGATAATTCAGGCTATTGTAAATTCGTGTCTATTTATCTAAATAGAGAATCATTAGAGTACACCAATCCTACTCTTCAAGATGCGTTTGAAGTTAATTTTGAATACACCTCTCTGCATTTCCCCAACCACCACAATATTAATTACTCAAGCATTTTTTTCTCTTCGCCTTGTTGAATAACCAAGTAAAAGGAATGGGACACCCTATGTTGACTTATTCACAGATTGGCCATGACCGCAACCCCATTCATTTCAAAACTGCTAGTACTCATAGGGCAAGATTCAAATATATAGTGGTTTCCAGAATACTCTACGTTGGTATCTTTCCTGGTATAATATCCTTCCACTTTTGTCAATCGTGCGAAAATGAGGGTTATGAAAATCAGAAACCACCAAGAACTATTAGTAAGGATGTTGCATGAACAACTATTTGGCTTTAAGATTCCTTATATTATATTGGGAACTAATCAAGTCGAGGCCTAAGCTCTCATAAAGGCTTGATGCAAATACATTTAGATGAAGATGAAGTCATTTGCATCCAAGTTTTACGGTTAGAAATTCATGGAGTGGTGTGTATCTTGGCCAGTGAGAGAGTTAAGAGTTAAAATTAAATAAAAATAGATGACCAGTATTCCTTCCTTATGATTGGTCACTGGATGCATCAGCTGTCCTCATTGTCGGGATACTTTATTTCCCATGCACTGTTAAAACATAGTGTCTAGGATAGGTCTGAGCACATCCGAATCGTGGGAAACATCGAAGATGGTTCGAACTCATCCAATGATTTGGAGGGATTTAACCCCAAAATTAGACTTGTGTTAAGGATATAATCATGTATTTCACTCGCACGCTAGTAAGAGAAAAATAGTCTTACCTTCCTATTTCAAAAACAACGAGAAAGCTCAACCTTATCTAGTAATATGGAGTTGAAAGTTGACCTTTTTGGCTGATGGATAGAATGAGGCTATCCATTAAAACACTACAAAAAGAGGTAATGTGTCATAATGTATTTCTATAATTGAAATAAAGGATATGACTGTTGTTTCCTTGTTTTTTTTTAAATGCTATTTTTTGTATATTTATCAAAGGTTGGAGGTGTTAAAGTGGCATCAAAGCCAACTGAAACCGTTTACATAAAGCAACCAAGGAAAGCGGTAGTAAGGTTGTCTAACTGAGGCATCCACATTGTAGTGGGTTATAACCTTATCCTGCAATAAACATAGACGTGGAAAGTAAAGTCGCAACTTGGTGGTTATCTAGGAAGTGTAGAAGGTGAGAATGGCTAGGTTTCATGATATTACCTAGTGCAAATGAATGTCTTTATCAACTCTGCAATTGCAGAATGTTGATACTATAATGGATTTTTGTTTGAGAACCAATACCATATCCATTACTATTTTCATTTATTAGTAATTTTAATTTCGTATGTTAGGAACAATGCAATAGTTTGAGGTCCAATTAAACTATATGTACGTTACAGGGTGGAAGATTCAATGGAAACCGCCATGGGTGGGGCCACGGATGGAGAAAAAGGAACGTTATGGATCACATTGCAGTAGTAAATAATAATATAAAGGTTGTGGTTGTTTTGCTGTAGCGGGAGAGAGAAAATTTTGGTTTAAAAATATGAGTGGGGAAACGAGGGCAATGGACGGTTATGGATGATCTAGCTAGACACCATGGGTGGATTCTGTGCATATAATGTTGAGACTTTACTGGGACGATTGTTAACTACAGGTGCACTTGATGGGTAACAAGTCTAGCTCATAATATTGTACTCTAGGTATTAAGTGCTACACTAGTATATGATACTTCACCAGTAAGTAGAACGAAATTAGAGAAATTAAAGGGTGAATGATGGAAATGCCTTTTTGTCCTGGCAAGGGATTTTTTGGTTCTTTTATGAATGAGACCAAAAAATGGAAGTGTCACAGAAAGATCACAGAAGCAGTTCTTGAGCGTCGTCATTGTGATGGGCTTGGAGTAGTAGAGCCTGCAGTAGTAGCAGCCTAGTAGGGACTTTTGAGGTTGTTTTCAATTTGGCCCATATGGCAAAGGGGAAAGGATAAATCTTAATTCAGAGATGTGGCATGCCTGTCTAGGGCCCCATGTATCGTGTATCTACAAATTATGTGCATGTAACCTTCGGTGCCTTCAATCATATGTTTGTAGTTTGGACACCACTTCCACTTGTTGTTCCCTACAAGCAAATTCAACTCTGCATTTACAACACCCAATTGAGGGCCATATTATTCACAAGACATGTCTGTGTGCCAAGGAACCTTACACTCAATACAAAATGATCGGTAGCAATTCTGGAATTTTGTTGTTGTTATTGTTAGAGAAGAATGTGATGAGGAAGAAAAGGGAGAAGGAACTTGTGGGAACCTATTTAATTCTCATAAAGCCATAAAGAAAGAGCAATCAATATATGGGAAATATACTTTCTATGAATTTGCAATTTTTTCCTCTCCAGGCTTTCTTATTAAAATCTCAAGCCATTTAGATGAAAATAATTTCTCACAATCATCTATTGTGAGTTTGGAATTACACATGCAATGTGGGCATTTAGGCACAACACCATAATGAGCCATCATGGCCTTATCATATAGAGTCAAACATCGAAAACAATATCTATGATGGAAAAACATATTTACGTTCATCGCATTCACATTCACATTGTCAAAGCACATATTGCACCCCTCCTTCATCCCCAATTGATGCTCAACACTGGTATCGAGCTGGTCACTACCCACTACTCGGAATGTTATATCCATGTCGAAATTTTGCATTTCTTGTTCACGACCTGTTGGAAGAAAATTGTTACATACTCCCAGTAGGAGGACAATGTTCGTAGCAAAGAGAGCTCTTTCAACTAGAAGAACACAAAGTTTGGTATTTGATATTACAAATTGCAGGGGTACAATTTATGATGAGAATGGTTTTGAATGATTTCCAATTCTTTTGAGAACATTGTATTTTCCAAAAGGAATTGGATCCTTATGTCTACATTTTATTTATGTATTGTAATTTGTAAATGAACATAGCTGCAAATATCTTATGTCCTAAGGTTATGTGACTTTGTTCATATGTGTGCACCATATTAAAGAGATGACTAGTTTATTTTAGTATATAAGTGGTCAGAAATTAAGCTTTGAATATCTTGCTTACAATTTGTTCAAAAGATGAAACCCACATAAGGAGTGTGACTATTCACAAAATTCTGAGGTAAAGTATGGTCATATTAAATATGCTATAGCACATCGTTATGTTTTTAAACATGCAAACCTCATTGAAAAGAAAAAATGAGGGACCATGTTTTAATGTTCATGGTATTAAAGGATAGAATCATTGATTTGTTGGTTTAGAATGTGTGATGGTTGCCTTGAGTCGGAAGGATGAAAATTAAGACAATTACAGAGTCTCACATATAATATTGTTGATATTTCGCTGCTATCATATAGACTCTTTAGCAAATAGGTTTTGATTGTAAGTAGTGATCAAATGATGCCCAAAGGGGAGCCTATCTAGTATATGGTTACGAGAAGTTGTTTTGGAATGCATAAAACATTTACCAGAAGTTGTTTTGGTATGTTTACATGCATAAAACATTGCTAAGTAAAGAAGTAAAATATTATTAAGGTTAATACGTCACTTTTATTAAGAGCCTTTCTAAGATAAGGAGCTTAAAATTTTATCATATATTGTGAAAGTTCAAAACTTAAGCTATAGTTGAGCGTTCCTATGAGGACACAATAACTATATGTCATGATTGGAAAGTGATGATTGCATATATGCATAGAGAATAATTAAACAATTGCAACCTTGATAAGCATGTCCTTCATATTAATACATACTAAATCTTGTAACAAATAATACATGTACAAAAATAAATGAGTATTTAAGTACACAAATACATGGATACCTTATACATAGAACTCATTGTGGGGGTGCAATGAGTTGCATGGATATGCTTTCCTAAGTGGTGTAATTGAGGTCAAATAGTAAATTATGTTTATCTTTAAAATCATTAAACAAACCTCTCAAATGGATGCTTATGTATAAAGGCAAAGTGGAGATTTAATCATTACACCTATGTTAATGATATGGTAAACATTTTACTCATATTTGTTCTAACATGGCATGGATGCTATGCAAGGACAAAGGGTAATACAACACAAATTCATTGAGGTAAATTAGTAATATCATGATCTCATTCTAATCATATTCAAAATCAAATGATGAGTTGTATGGTTTCTAGTTAAGAACATAAATTAAGGAAATTAAGTTATGCTTAAAAGATCCCAAGAAGGGATAGAGGATGTGAAAGACAAGTCTTTTATAAGACTAAATACCTTAACATTGTTTTTCAAATTTAATGCCGCTATGTTGATCAGCTCACATGCAAAGTAATGATGTAAATTACTTTTGGTATGGTTTGTCAATAGATGAATAATTTTAGTAAGAAAATAATCTAATTACACATTGTTTGACGAAACAAAATCTTATCAGTTCATTATGCATAAGTAAATAAGCATGCTTAGGTTAGAACCTCAGGGATTCTAGTTAAGTAAATTAATATCTTAACCTACATATCAAAGAGGCATAAAGAACATATCAATTCATGGGATGAGATTGTGAAGTAGGTTCAGAGATGCAATACAATATATTGTATACGACATCATGCATTAATAATGATCAACATCGTTGTAACCAAGTAAGGTATACTTGGAAATTGAACATGATGGGATTGATGCATGAGAAAAATTGAGGGTGACCTAATGATTGTTGTATAAACCATGAATTCAGAACTGATCTCTCGGTTTAAGGATGATTTAAGGCACTAACGTGTAAATACCCTTGGGTCACACCTCGCATAAAAATTTAAAGGGTGTGAAGTGATGAATAATATAGATTTCACTTATAACCTCTATATGGGAGATGTATGCAAATGCATATTTTT
This sequence comes from Pinus taeda, assembly GCA_000404065.3. NCBI lineage: Eukaryota > Viridiplantae > Streptophyta > Pinopsida > Pinales > Pinaceae > Pinus > Pinus taeda. The sequence goes on from APFE030019061.1 coordinate 25,849, forward strand.
ATTGAATGAGGTCATACCTACATCGATGTATGCATGACCAATAAGATCTAGAGGTATAAGAAAGGAAAATGGCCAGTCCTATGACATAAATTGTAAAGGTGTGGAATAACTGTTAAGAACTACATAAATTTGTTCTGGTGATCATGAGACTTTAAATATCTATGATAGACTAAGTATCATAGTCAATAGTCTTCCTTATGGTACATTTCATTGTTGTTAAAACCTGGTACAGGTGACATATTTAATCCCAAAACTAGAATTTATGGGTATCATTGAGTTATAGTGTGCATGATGACTATTATATTATTATATGACATCTGGAATTGATTTACACATGACATGAGACTTTCTTAATTACATAGATGAACCATGATAAATGAATGTTTGTATGATACTAACATGGTGGAAAAATATGCGGATAAAGTTTATGTCATGCAAGTGATACCATGAGGATGGTATTATAGGTTTTACCTCATTTGAACAATGAACAACAACACATATAGGACCATATGACTACATATGTTACAAGTTTGAAAATGAAATGTGTATTGGTGTATATAACGTACCTTGTGTGCAGCTATGCAGTAGTCATTAGATGGATGTCTGGCCAAGTAAACGAACCTGGAGATTCCCTGAAGAAGGAAAGTAAGTTTGGTATAAGTAACTATGGTTCATCACAGTTTGGCATACATACAATCATGATGAATATATGTATATAAAAATATATTGTGATATGAAATAATACACTACGACCTTGCAGGCATATTAATGTGGAAAATATGCTAACTGATGTATTGTATGTAGAGATACTGCAAGAAGCAAGTGTTTGAGAACAACACAAACACTTGAAAGAATGCAAGAATAGGACACGCATTCTTCAGATAAAATAAATGATAAGAAACAGTTGTTTTAATAGTAACAGATTATGATATTTATCATAGTTAAACTTTGCATCGATAAATTCTCACAAATGATTTGAAAAAAATGTGTGACAGGTAGCTATAGAAGGAGAGATGCTAGTAGCACTCCTCGTGGCAAATGTACATTGCAAAATTTGCATCAGATGGTAGAGCCATGAAAGCTGTTGATTTGGAAACTAGCTACCTGTGAACGAGGATATGAAACTGTGATACACCAAGGATGGTGTAAAATTTAAGGGGGGGGAGTATGTAACACCCCTCCCTCATGTACTACATTATTGTAAACCTAAGCTAAGTTAAATCTAGTTATGATATCCTCCCTTGTGTTTTGAAGGTTGTAGACCTAAGCCGAGGAAAGCTAGGTGATATGTAATGTGAAAAGCAAATGTATTATTAAATAAATTAATAAAATAAATCACTTGAAGGGTGGAGAACCAAGAGAGAGGAGATGATTTCCAAATCTCATGAGGAATGGGATAGAGATGAATCTTTCATGATAATCTTCTAGATGTGATTCTAGATAATCTTGGATGGATTCGATATCCATCGCATCGATGGGAGATAAAGATCAATCAGACATAAAAGCTTTATAGGAGATAAAGGCAAGATTTTATGTGGAAAAGCATCGTGGGAGATAAAGATGAGATTTTCTGAATAGCACCTAGGCAAATGGAAAAATCCATAAAGTGGGACACTGCTAATGGTAACTAAATCATGAAAGAGGGTATCAAATATCCAGTGCATTGGTCAATTGAGGACAGTTGATCCTTGGCAAGATCTTTAGCTCGGGGGGAGTCAGAGGTGATTCATGGCTGGGTGGTGGTTCTCCTCCCTCCAAGTGAGATTCAATTGGTGTTAGATGCATGGAACGTGTGTATGATGTTTCTTCTGTTTCTGTCCTAATCTCATTTAGCTTATGAAAGAATTTGTATAAATTTTCAAGAAATTAGAATGATTGAAGGAATTACATGTGACTGTTATAGTTGAGTAGATTTACCTGTGGTCATGGAATTTATGAGATAATGTTATGTGGTTTCAAGTGAGAATTTTGGCATAACAATGAAATTCTAATCAGGTTGTTAAAGGATCAATGTGTAGACCTTATGTAGTATTGGTATATCTAATCCCTTGTTAAGGTAAATAGTCATGCCTGAGACTCTTATTGCCAAGAAGAGGCTTAGTAGGTAGTTGCATTACCTGGGCCATGGAGATATTTTTACTTATGATTAGAATTTACTTGTGACCATTGTACATAAAAAATGTGGTAGCATTTGTTTGAGTTGATAATGGCAGGATGTTTATATTAATGATCTCATTAATGTTTCTATGAAATTAACTTCATGAGGTGGCCATATATAGATTAAGGTGTGGGATAACCAATAGCATGAGATGTGGGTCGATGCAAACCAATTATAGGACAATGCCCTAAATGATTTAATCGAAGATTCAGTATATTCTAAGTCATGTGTGTCAAAGAATGGTATCCTATGGGGCTAGTCTAGTTGACTTTGCATGTTACATAAAAATGCATATCACTAAACCATTTGAATATGCATTTGGATTTAGTATCATGATCCCTAGCTAGGCAACCATGCTAGTTACCTTAATTTTTATTTATTGTTCATTAATGCTTGTGTGAGGTCGTCAAAGAGTGTTGCTTATTGCATGATGTGTGATGAAAGATTGATTGACATAATGTCTTATAGATGAAAAATTCCACATCATAGATCCACCTCATATAAGTAATAAAGATTATATATCTGCATACTCAATGTACTCTTCGAAACAACTGGATTTTAACTGTAAATGAAGAATTTGTTAATTGAATGGAGCCTAAGGGCTAAATTTTCGAGTACGCAAAAGAGGTTCGTTACAGAGACCAAGTTCGAGGGTTGTTTTTTTGAATGGGGGACTATGAGAGAGAGTAAGTGAGAGAGATAGAGAGAGGTAGAAAGAGAGATCTGACGTGTGAGTAAGTGAATGTTTGTGTATTTGTCAGCATTGTTGTCTTCTTGTAGAAATGGTTAGAAAAGATAGTTCAAAAACAGGTTTTTAATAGTCCAACACACAAATTTGAAGATATATTGTTTAAACCCTAAGATGATCACACTTTCCTATTTTAATGTAGCCTATCTTATTGTAACCTCACCTAATCTAGCTTAATCTAAACTAACTATTCTAACCTAACTAACCTAGCCTACCTCATCATAGGTTGACTTAGTCAAACCTAGCCTGCACTTGCATAATTTACACTATTTTATCCTTACATAACATAGTCTACCCTACAATACAATATCCTACTCTTATAATAATATATACTACGCTATACTACATACACTTAGCCTATCGTATCCTCAGTAGAGTACTGTAATCTCCCCATTCCGTGCTAAGCTGAACCCAACATAGTTTTTTTTTAAACTAATGTATATTAATCTAACAAAATTTATCCTAACACTAAAATACCATAAGATAACTTAGCCTATCTTAATCTACCTAACTTAATCAAGTGCAACCCACCCCACACAAGCCAATTCTACATTAACATATCCTACCCTTTGCTAACCTAGTCTAACGCACATGGATCTAAGATACCCTTAAATATCCTAGCCTAACAAAACCCTATCCTACCATGCCTTAACCTAACCTTCCATAGCCTAAAATTCTCTACCCTAAATAACATAAACTATTCTAACCTAGCATAGATATATTAATTAAACTTATTCTTGCATAACCATAAGCCTAAGACCCTAAATACTAGTTTTATGTCTAAATTGTAAAACCTAAGATTTCTTCATTATCTTAATCCTAAATCTTTGAAACCAAGATCAAACCCTAAGTCCCATATCGAAATGTCATATGATGTATCCTTACATAAACAAAACCATTCTCTAAAAAATTTTACAATATAACAATATAGTTTTACTCAATTTATTTTTAGAAATAAAATAGAGAATAATACATTCATTATGATATTCGAAGTAACATATATATACTTCTCATTAAAATTAAAAACAATAAATGAGGAGTAATAATATGGCATTAATTATGAATTTTAAATGTACATTCCATGTCATTATTAAAAAGAAATTCAAAACTCCCAATCGGGATGAGGGAAGGTCTCAGAGGCGCCAAGCCTTAGTTGACATGGTCAGTAAAACAAATTTCATTAGAACCACACCCCACATGCTCAAGGTAGGGAGCGTGGTGTCCTTTGCCTTGAATGCATGGGAGGTGGGCTATAGTATAGGTGTGTTCTTTTCACCAACGGCCAACAAGAATGAGGTCTCTCAATGAGGCAGAAGTAAGCACTGCATGATAATTATTGGAGGAATATAGTGTTGATTATACATTACATACTATCATGTTGATCCCATAGGAACCATGGAAAACATGAACGCCCTCTTAGTTGGGATGTCTTGTGGTTTGTTTTCCTTAATGAATGACTCCACACCCTGGTTAGCACATAGCTCTGCCACTGTTGCAATACGAGTTCTGGAATTTCTAGACTTTCTTCATGTTATCTACAAAAATAAGTAGTCCATCCTATTAGAATTGATGTCCATGGGAAAATACTCCACTTGTTCCTACGTGTTGTTATGAAAATTTATCAGATATGATCTTCCTATTCCATGCCCTTGTATTCTTCTTCTTTCCCTAAGTGCATTCAATGCTTCAAATCTTAGTCAGTCGCATCACTTTATTGCGGATTTTTTTATGTTGTTGTGAGTGGAATGTGCCATGTCTTTAATAGCACATGGAGGTCCTCATGTGGTCGGATGATGAAATGGCTCAATATAGGGTGAGGATAATGTATGTCAAACAATTCTACTTAGCAAAATTTGCAGCGAGTTATGTTTCGTTCTTAAAGAATATTACGATAATTTTATTAAATTCTATTAAATTTAAAGAGGAATTTCTCTATCATTTAGATTTTCATAGCAGTGTCTGCAAGAAGGATTATTGGAATCTTGGTAATATCTTTGTTAGAGGAAGCATTTTTCATCGATTTGTTTTCCACATTTCTACTTAAGAAGCTAAATTATAACAAATCTATGATGTTGAAATGGCGGGAAGATGAAATTTTAGGAATTTATGAAGTTTCCTCTATCGCTTATTAGCAATGTTGTTGAAAATTCGAAAAATTTTGGACACATTAGATTTAGTCTCATTTTTATTTTTAATTATGTGAAGTGTATGGAGCATCACAAAACAAGAAATTGATAGCATATTTGAAGCCTCCAATGGAATACGACATGTTAATTGAAATATATGGGAAACATAAGGCGACAATGACTGAGTGAAAATCCTCGATATTTGTTTCATTTTAATTGTGTATTGATTGAGTGAAATTATGTGATAATTGAGGAGTTTTTTCGCTACAATTTCATAATTTCACTTGTAATACTTACAATGGAGCAAGTGTGGTAGATTATGTAATTTTCTAGCATGGTTTGTGTGAGAAAATGGAAGAAGTTTTGGTTAGAGATCAGCTGTGGGATTTGAAATCAGATCACAAGCCAATTTATTTATGTTTCGATTGGACTGGAAGGAAACATTTAGAGTAAAAAATTCAGCATGTCCAACAAAATCTCCCATAGGGAAAAATTATTTTGACCTCAAGAAATTGTAATACCTTCAGAATGGTGCTAGAGAGGCTATTTGAGAAGGAGAAAATTACAATTCATAGCATTCATAGTCATGAATTAACACATTTAATTCAATGCGCACTTGCAAAGTGAAAAAGAACAAAAATTAAGAAGTCTGAAATAAATTTATTTTCGATTAATGCTTGGTTTGACAAGGAATGAAAAAAGGCAAGGAGACTGTGGAAAGAGTCAAACAAGGATAACATAAAGCTCAAATTTTACAAGTAGTTATTATGCAAGAAAAATGCTAATTTCATGGTTTCGAGGAAAGAACTAATCCTCCTTGGGAAAAATAATCCCAAATTATTTTGGGAGGAACTCCAATCGAAAAAGATATAATTTGGAAATAATATTACAGCTTGTAAATGATTTGACTATGCAAGACAACTCTATGAGCAGGTTCCCAATGTTGCCCCTCCCCCTTGGTCAACACTGATACTGAACTCTTCACGATACAAGAGGTAGAGATGGGTATCAAGAAGTTGGGTGTTGGAAAACAAAAAGACTTAGTTGAACTCCAAGCAGAATACCTAAAGTGGGGCTCAAAGATTCTTGCACCTCACATTACAAAAATCTTCAACAACATCATACAACAAGGGCTCCCCACATATTGGAAAACTAGTCTGGCAATACTTATTTTCAACAACGGTCACATCAATGATCCCTCCAATTATAGGACCATCATGATAAACCCTTTGTTTGCAAAGCTATTTGGAAGCATGTTAGAAAACAAAATTAGCAAGTGGGCAGAAGAAAGAGATAAGCGTGCTAAAGGGCAAGTAGGTTTTAGACCTAAACATTCCTCAATTAATCATTTCATAACTTTAAGGCACATCATTGAAAAAGATTGGGATAAAAAGGAAGAATTCTTTTGTTTCTTTTTTGATTTCAGAAAAGGGTTTGACTCGGGTCCCAGGGATAAACCGTGGCACAGAATGGAGGAACTTGGGGTTCCTAAACATTTGAGATCAATTGTGCATAGGATGTATGAAGAGGTAAAAGTAAAAATTAGAACTTTAGCAGGCATTTCTGAAATTTTTAGAAGTGATATCGAGGTCAAGAAAGGTTGCCCACTGTCTCCTACCCTTTTATTTTATATATAGACAAGCTTAAGGAGTTGTTAAATTTGCAAGGGTGTGATGGTATCTATTTGTGCAAGTTTGTTATAAGGCTTCTTTGTATGCAGATGGCCTTATTCTGATTGCTAAATTGGCTGTTGGCTTGCAAGAGCAGTTACTATCCCTTGAGAATTTTTGTAGAAGTGTGGGGATGCAAGTCAATATCAGCAAAACAGAAGTAGTGGTCTTCTCTAAGAAAAGAAAACATAACCAGCATAAGTTCTACTTTGAAGGAAACATTCTGGAAGAAGTCGTAGATTACAAATAGCTCTGAATTGACTTCAACAAAAATCCAAGCTGGAATGGTTGTAGAAAGAAAAGAACTTTGAGGTGTTGGAAAACATTTTATGCTTTTCAAAATAGGTGTAGAGAGGTAGAGTTATGGGACTGGAAAACCACTCAAACTCATTTTGGACTTCTAGTGATTCTAGTGATTCTCTATGGTTGTGAGCTATAGGCTAGTAGTACCTTTGACATGTATTGGAGACAAATCGAGAAAATTCAAAAGCATTTGATTACGAACAAAATTAAGATTAAAAGTGCAGTTCCTTATGATATATTGTTAAGTGAAATATGGAATACTCCTATTGAAGCAATTTCTATGCTGCAAGTCCTAAGGTATTTAAAAAAACTTGAGCAAATGGAAGAGGGTAGATGGCCTAAGGTTGTCTTTAATGATAGATTGTGAAAGAGAAAAAAAACTTGGATGCAACAAATAACAAATGGTTTAGTAAATGGGGTATTTGCTTGAATGCGCATCCCATAAAAACAAAGTGATAAAAGGTTTTGTTATGGAAAAGTTCCACAAACATACTTGGGATAAGGAGCTAGGAAGAAAGAAAATTTACTATATTGAAGTGTTTAATTCCACTCATAATTATCAACCAAAAGCATACATAGAGGCCAATATCTCTTGGAGAGCCAAAATTCTTATTTCTTAGTTAAGGAATAATTCTCATCAACTCCGTTGTGAAACAGGGCAATGGAAAAGGCCAAAGGAAGTGTGGGAGGGAAGGATATGCATTTTTTGTTCTTCCAGAAAAGCGGAAATAAGAAAAAATTTCATTTTAGAATGTGAGGCCTTCAAAGACAACATGGAAAGCTATGAAGATATGTTGGCAGCTAGCTCTTGGGATAATATATTTAGTGAGGGATTTTTTGTGAATCTAGGACCATCTATTTTGAAGCTTCACATAAAACGACCAAATACATCAAGCAGATGAGGAAGAAATCTATTGCATAGGCTATCTTAAGCCTCATGGACGTTAAAAAAATCTTTCTTTCTTTTTTTTTTCTTTCACTTTCAAAATCACTATATCAAGATATTTCATTTATGAAGAGTCTTGGATTATAGAAATGAACTAAAGAATATAGACAATTATATTTTCTATGAAACTAATCCATTATTATTCTTTTAAGTGTCTATGAAAGTTATAACATTCCTTGACCATTTTGACTATGATTTCACTTTGTAAAGGATTGTTTACTAGAAGTGAAAAGTGTTATTCATTCAGTCTCCCTATATTTTTAGAATAGTTTAATGTACATTGTAACATTAAATATGTAATCCTTATTTTGGCTAAATATATGAAATTTTTTTCGGAATCAACTACACAGTGTAAAAGTATGAAGATTAGAGGCACAATCATCAAACCAAATTCCACAAGGTGTAAGCGAGAATAATACGTTTTTGAAAATAATCACACTATAATTGGTATGGACAAACAGAACCCAAGTTTTCAATGGAATAGTTGATCTTCTAGGAAAAGTGAATGTTATGCTCAAAATTTGAAACCAACGTTGAACCTTCGAGACAAGATAAAAATAGGTGACAAGCATCACTTTGTTCTTTGAAGCAATCATTATCGGTTTTGTGCAGCAAATACATACTAGTAATAGAAATATATAAAATGGCATTTAGTATAAGAAACAATATCAAATACCATTTTCTAATGAAATAATGATAAATTATATCAGTTTAGTGATGATTGATAGATAAGGGTTTTGATAAAAAATCATTTTTCACACAAAATTGATGTCATCCCTAACTTGGATATACCCTTAATATTAGGTCATTGCAACTTGCATTGTGCATTCCTTCAAACCCTCATGCTACCACAACCATGGATCTTGTCAATGCCTTGGGTTTTTCATTCCAGTTAATTTCTCATCCTTTTATTTCTAGCACTCTCTTGTTCAGTTTTTAGAATCCACCCACTCTGTTCCATTCAGAGTAATAAAACAAATATTCACACTTGTTGAAAATGTTTAGTGGTTGACTTAATTTGATTCCTACAATAGAATAGTTCTTAAATGATCATTAATTGGAGGGTGTTTTTTATTTAATTTGAAACCAAGAAACATATCTCAACACACACATACATAATATAATTAATTTTTATTGGTATTTTTAGTGTAGTTTGATATTAATTCTTTCATTAACAGGTTCAAATCCCGACAACATAGATTTCTATTGTATTCTTCCACTACTTGTGTTCAAATCTTGACACTGTAGATTGTTGTTATTCATTCTTTCACTAACCATATTTAAATCCCGCCAATGCAAGGGGCAGTGATTGTTTCCTCTTTTGGGTTTATTTTTAAATTAGAAAAGCTCTCAACAATCAACAGGAAAATATAAGATATCATTTTTACTATTAATTTGAGTATGAGGTTTGCACAAAAAGAGGTGAGGTCGTTATTATTTCTTTAATTATTGAGGAAAATATGAAGTGACTATTTTAATTGGTTAGTAATTTAAAGAAATAATAGTTTTATGAGTTAAATTAAGTGGGGGAACATTTTTTGTTTTATATATGGAGCTTTGAATTCAATTCATAAGTCAAATATTTTATTATATATTACATTTGAAGTTTTTGTTTTTTTTAAGAGAGATATGATAATATAATATTGAATTGACATTAAAAAAAAATGGAAATTTTATTTTGAAATTGAAGATGATGATGCTCAACATTTATTGAGATTGGATTTAGTCTTTTTTTCTGCCTTAAAAAAGGTAAGTGATTATTTGATTTATTTAATTGATCCGGATTTAAATAGGAACGCAATAGATTATAGAGATAACCATAAATACAGAGATGCGATAACCATAAATAAAGAGATGCAGCGGAAATAACACTTCATTTCATTAATGGAAAATACCAAAATATGCTTACAACCAGAATTGGAAATAAACCAGCTAGGACTATGGTAGCTTATCTCTGAGAAGAGATGTGCGGCTACATGCCTCTGAACTGTGTTACAATGAGGTTCGAAGGCCTATTTATTGTTGCGAAACAATGTTAAACCCTTCACATTCCAAAACCTACCCTAGAAGATGAAACGCCAAATTGTGGGCCCCGTTTTGGGTAAATTGGTACATCAATTTCCCGGGGTCGTAACTTTGGCATACGATCTCCGTCTGACGCGTATGATAGCTCGTTAGAAAGATCTATCCGAGAAATACCATTGTTGGAATGGGCAACATGGTCCATTACATGGACCCATGTTGCCCCTGGATTCCCCAAAAAACGTCGTTTAGGGCCTCAAAACGGCTCCGGAAGTTCAGGACCTGAAAAACTGCTAAAAATAGTAAGTTGTGCTACAATTACGGAAACTGAAAAACTAAAAGAGATAGTTGCAGGGGTCCAAATGGGATAGGTGGGTGGCCACCAACATCCACCTGGATCATTCCTCCCCCCTTAGGAAGCGAAGGTCCCCATTGTGTTGAGTTCCTCCATCTGCTGAACTTGTCCTACAATCTTTGATGTGTCCAGTAATGGTGGGAAGCATGGTCGACGATGGTCCACATTGAACACTTGGTGCAGGTGAAGGAATAGAGGAATGTTGTGCTCCAAAGCATTGCTCCCCACAGGCTTGGTACTACTGTAAGGACCATGTTGGAGTGGTCTGATCTTCTGATGGGCTCTTTTAAGGCGTTCTTTCTACAGATGTAACCAAACTTTGTCACCCACCTGAAACTTATGTGGTACCCCTGTGGGTGAGGAGAAGTTGTTCATGTGTTCTGTCATGACCGTATCCCTTTGCTTGTGCTGCTGTGTGAAGGAACCCTTTATGGGGGTCATGGATGTAGCAACGATCTTCCCCTTACTTTGGGAGTGAACCAGACAGATGAATTTCCTGGTCTGGGAGATGAGCTTGCTACCTTTCTTAGCAGTGATCAAAGATGTGG
>APFE030019066.1:2664-95616 GCA_000404065.3 Pinus taeda
TGCAATGAGTGCTAAGTGAACTATTCAAAAATCATGAGAAATTAGTCAGTTACGACTACCTCTCATGGAAATGGTCATATGTGAATGACTTACTTAACGCAGTTGAATCCCAAAATGATATCTAATATAATGCACTGCGTAAACCCCCTACTTAAATTCAAAAAAGAGTGAAGGGATCTCTAATTGAATGGTTCATGAGGCACAATACTTGCTAAGGTTTTTCAAATGGGGTAGCAAGCTAAGTGGGCTTGATTGTGGGGAAAACTCCACAGTTAGGTGCGCTTGAGCCAGAAGCGATCTAGGATGGGTGACCTCCCGAGAAGTCCTGGTTACCGAGTGCAAGCCCAAGAAGTGATGATTGACGCTATGTGATTCATTTTCACTAGTTTCAATCCCACTTCTTCACCCCTGTGAGCATCACCCAATGCAATGAGTGCTAAGTGAACTTTTCAAAAATCATGAGAAATTAGTTAGTTACGGCTACCTCTCATGGAAATGGTCATATGTGAATGACTTACTTAATGCAGTTGAATCCCAAAATGATATCTAATATAATGCACTGCATAAACCTCCTACTTAAATTCAAAAAAGAGTGAAGGAATCTCTAATTGAATGGTTCATGAGGCACAATACTTGCTAAGTTTTTGCAAATGGCGTAGCAAGCTAAGTAGGCTTGATTGTGGGGAAAACGCCACGGTTAAGCGCGCTTGAGCCAGAGGCGATCTGGGATGGGTGACCTCTCAGGAAGTCCTGGTTATCGGGTGCAAGCCCCAGAAGTGATGATTGACGCTATGTGATTCACTTTCACTAGTTTGAATCCCACTTCTTCACCCCTGGGAGCATCACCCAATGCAATGACTGCTAAGTGAACTATTCAAAAATCATGAGAAATTAGTCAGTTACGACTACCTCTCATGGAAATGGTCATATGTGAATGACTTACTTAACGTAGTTGAATTCCAAAATGATATCTTACATCAAACATTGCAGAACAACTCACACCTACAGAGCTAAATCCAGATTACATGGAGCAAGCCACAATTGATCAGATCATGGACACACATATCAAGAACAACCAACAACAAAGGTTCCAACTATATCGACATGTCAAAGCATGCCAACTCCTTCACTAGGGCAAGTGGCTCACCAGGGACCAAGTTCAGTAGAAGTTTCCTGATCTCATGGAGGAACTCAACGCAATGGGGACCATTGCTTCCTAAGGGGGGAGGAATGATCCAGGTGGATACTGGAGGCCACCTGCATATTCCACTTGGACCGCCACCATTGTTTCTTTCAATTTTTTAGTTTCCTTATTTGTAGCACAATTTACTATTTTTGGCAACTTTTTGGGTCTTGAACTTCCAGAGCCGTTTTGAGGCCCTAAACAATGTTTTTTGGGAAACTTGGGAGAAACATAAGTTGTAAACCAATGTTTATCACTCAAAAGTTGTAGTCCTTAGATAGATTTTCTAACGAGGTATTGTGCAAGCAAATGAAGATCATATGCCAAAGTTACGACCCTAGGAAATTGATGTACCAATTTACCCAAATGGGGCCCATAGTTTGCCGCTTGATCTCCTAGGGTTAGGTTTTTGGATGTTTAGGGCTTTCCATTATTTCTCAAAAATAAATATTCCTTTGTGCCTCATTTTAACATAGTTCAGAGGCATGTAGCTTCCATATCTCTTCTCAGAGATAAGCTACCATCGCCCGAGCTAGTCTTATTTCCATTCTGTTTGTAAGCATATTTCAGTGTTTGATATTAATGAAATTAAGTGTTATTTCTACTGCATCTTTGTATTTATGGTTATATCCATAATTTGTTGCGTTCCTATTTAAATCTGGATCACTTGGACACTTAGAGTTTTCTTGGAGCATTTTAGCTTTGGAGTAAAGAAGGGAAAAACAAGCAAAGGAAGGACAAGGAAAGGAAGGGAAATCAAATATCAAGCAATGAAGAGCAGAATCAAGCAACTTCAATAGGAATACTTGCAGGTAAGATATTGCATTTGTAATTTCCTAGCTGGTTTTGACATGCATGGATTTGTATGTTGGTATATGGTTCTCTTGCTATCAGTGGCATGGTTTTTTTGGGTTATGATAGTAGTTTTCAGCCTTGCCTTTCCTTTTCTCGATAGCCATGGTGTGATGGGATTTTTTTCATGGTTTTTACCTCTAGAATTTCCAGATGTTTTCAGAATTCGGCGGAGAGGTGGTCTCAGGAAAATTCCCAAAGGCCTAGGAATCCCTTGACCACTTTTTGCAGCATAGATGGTAAAGCCCGAGGGCGGAGTCTCAGTTTAGGGCATAGTGATCTGGTGTGGATTGTGGTAAATCCTGAGAGTCTGGTGCCTCAGTTTAGGGCCTAGTGATCCGATGTAGATTATAGTAAATCCTGAGAGATAAGAAGACAAAAAATTCCTTAAGGATACTGATGGAGTTCAGAGGCATTCCTAGCTTGGTTTGATTTTGTGATCTCGATGCCAGTTTTGGTGAGATCATGGTTTGGTGAGGTTGGAGGTGGTTTAACCTCTAGATTTGCTAGGTTGTTTTTGGATTGGTTTATCCATGAGATCCAACATTTATTGTTGGAATAAGGCACGAGGGTGACTGGCTGAAAGAAATATTTGGTTCAGCCATGTCTACGGTTGAGTGGCATGTGGAAGTCCTGAACCTAGTCGGCTTTGCCTATGTTTAATAAAATCTCATTTCTCTTGCTTTTGTACTTGTTAATATGTGGCTTTAACTTGTGTTATCTCATTGCTATTTACATGGTTTAATGTTAGTTATAAGCATAGTTATATGACTCGTTATTGTCATGGTTATTTCATGTATTTACTTATAACTGAAAGGATAATGGATACAAGACCTAATTGATGTCAAAACAGTTAAGGAAAGAGGGTGGTGATCCTTCTTGTCAAGTCTCATATGTGTTATTATTCATTTATGCTCTATCTTGTATTCATTTCCTGTAGATTGCATTGATGCCAAGTGTTTGATAGAATGTGAGGCTTGGTTGGGGATGGTTAGGCCTAGTCCTAGAGTCAGTTTTTGATTTGTAAGTCTTGTAATCATGTAATTTATTAATTATGAAAGCTACAAGGGTTTCTAGGCAGTGACCTATATTCTGGGCTTAAAATGTGGCAGAAATCGCAGAGTCACAGGCATAGGTCTAAGGTAAAAAGTCCCCAGATGCATGCATACCCATGTTGTGCATGCGTTTGGAGGTTTCCAAACTTACCCTTGCCCATATCAAGGGAGCATACCAAGGTTTAGTTATTTAAACACTCAGTGGGAGCAAGGGGTTGGTCAGGGGAATGACTGGAAATGCATTTTGGGAGTCCTGTAGTAGGTGTAGAAGGTCTAATATGGTGTGTTTCTACCATTTCCACTTCCTTAAGGTCACTTAGAGGTAAAATCACATCCTAGTAACTTGTCGTCACATGTTTACCCTAGTTGGCATATTACTTAGGTACATGTGGGAGGAGGTTGTTACACAGTGAAAGCTTAAGAGATAATCTCAGCAATCATGGAAAAAGAAAGATAAAGATAAATCTAAGCGTAAATGGTAGCAGAAAAGAGCAAGGCCTTAGAATGTAGAATAGAAAGAAAATGTTTCACCATACAATAAGTTCAACATAGCTAGACAAGGACACGGGTCACAGTAACAAAATACTGATGCTGGTACGGCACAATTGGATTGTTGGACATATGGTAAGGAACATTTTAAGAGGGATTGCCCATACAATAAAGGAAGTAGGCCTTAAATTTAAAATGCACAAGAGGCGCAGACAATTGGGGATGTTGGGAAAAGCACTCCACAGATTTATGAAGCATTGGACAACAAGTAGGAAGAGCCCCAGGCAATTGTTATCGAGATGGACAGTAATATTTGTGATAAAAAAAATTCCATTTTGATTGACCTTGGATCTAATTATAGTTATGTTAGTCTGGGCCAGGGGGATAAGTGTGGTTTAAATAAAGAACTGCATGCAAAATCCTAGTTAGTGCAGTTGGGTACAAGTATAAATAAGAGAGTTCATCATTGGGTATGAGCTTATGCTTTTGAGTTGAATGGTATGCCTACATCAACACATTTGAAAATATTGTCATTGGGATCATATAGTATGGTTTTGGTCATGGATTGGTTGTATCTTCATAGGACCAAAGTGGATTTTTATGAAAAGGCCATTGAGTGTTTGGATGACAATGGAGAACATAGAGTCTTACAAGCTAAGAACTATGAATGGTGACAAGAATGCAGGCAAAACACAATTGCAGAGAAGGGTGTGTATTATTTGTAGCGCATATTTCTAGCGACAAAGGCAAGGATGTTGAGGATGCAAAGGTATTGAAAATGTACCCAATCTTACAATAGCTTGAGGATGTATTCCCTGTATATATTTTACAGTTTCCACCTCACAGGGAAGTGGATTTTTCTATTGAGTTGGTACCAAGGGCAGTGCTAGCCTCAAAGGCACCTTACATGATGAGCACACTAGAGTTTGTAGAGCTAAAGTTGTAGTTGAAGGAAATTCTTGAAAAGGGATACATCAGGCCAAGTGTATCACTATGGGGTGGACCGGTATTGTTTGTGAAGAAGAAGGGTGGCACTTTGAAGTTATACATAGATTACAAGAAGTTGAATAAGGTAACCATCAAGAACAAATGTCCATTTCCAAGGATTGATGAATTGTTCAATCAGTTTAAGGGAGCAGCAGTGTTCTCAAAGATTAATTTGAGATTAGGATATCATTAGGTATGCATTTAGGAAGAGGACATATGTAAGAAAAATTTCCAGACCAAGTATGGGCACTATGACTTTTTTGTAGTTCCATTTGGTTTGACCAATTCTCTAGCTACCTTTATGTGCTTGATGAATAGTGTGTTGCATCCTTATCTGGACAACTTTGTTATTGTATTCATTGATGACATCTTGATATATTCTAAGAATGAGGAATAAAATATTGAGCACTTAGCAGACGTTTTGAGATTGCTAAGAGAGCATTAGTTGTATGCCAATCTTAGAAAATGTTGTTTCTTTCAGATAGAGGCACATTACTTGGGACATGTTGTTTCCAAGGAAGGTATAATAGTGGATGTAGAGAATATAAGAGCTATCATGGAATGCGAAGCTCCTAGAAATGTGGATAAGGTAATATCATTCATGGGGTTAGAAGATTACTATAGGACGTTCATCAGGAAATTCTCTCACAATCCATATCCTATTACGTCATTGCAAAGGAAAGGTAAGAAATTTGAATGGGAATAGGAATGTGCAACTAGTTTTGATCAATTGAAGTAGTTGTTGAAAAATGCTCTAGTCTTAAATACTGCATATCCGGACAAAGAATTTGCAGCATCCACAAATTGTTGCAAGAGAGGACTTGGTGGAGTCCTTATGCAGGAAGGATAGGTAGTGTGCCATGAGTCATGGAAATTGAATGAGCATCAGCATAATTATCCAACACATGACCTTGAGCTGGAAGCGATCATCCATGTGTTGAAGATGTGGAGACACTATATCCTTGGTAGGAGGTTTGTATTGATGAGGGATCACAGTGGGTTGAGATACTTGTTCGATCAGTTGAACTTGAATTCTAAGAAAGTTAGATGGTTGACCATGATTAGTGAGTTTGACTTCGACATTAGGTACGTCAAGGGTAAAGAGAATAAGGTTGAAGATGCTCTTAGAAAACGGATACAAGTGAATCATATAGTAGTTATGAGTTCTTATGTGACAGAATTATAGGATCATATCTTACAGACAGGTCAGCAAGATGACAGGTACATGGAGCTTATGCACAGATTAAAATAGGTTATAAGTGGTCATGTTGTGGACTATCATCTTACAGCAGACGACTTGACTATATTTAGGGACAAGATATATGTGTCAGGAAATTGTTAGATCAAGAAGACTATCTTGAGAGAGTTTCATGCGAAACTTTATTCAGGTCACCCAGGATATCAAAATACATTGAAAACATTGAATAAGTTTTATTATTGGTCGACTCTAAAGAAAGAAGCGGCAAAGTTTGTGGCTAGATTCTTGGAATGTCAGCAGGTAAAGGAAAAGTGTAAGCATCATGGTGAACTACTACAACCATTTTTGTTCCAGAGTGGAAATGGGAGGCCATTTGCATGGATTTCATCACATGTTTGCCGAGGACATCTTGAAAACATGATTCCATCATGGTTGTGGTGGATATTTTCACAAAAGTAGTGCACTTCATTCCAATGGAGTCTAATTATTTAGTTAGTGATGTATCACAGGTCTTCATCAGAGATGTATTGAGACAACATGTTGTTACGAAGAAGATTGTGTTAGAAAGGGATGTTAAGTTCACTTCCAAGTTTTGGAAGGAGTTGTTTGCAGGTTTAGGGATAGAGTTGGCCTTTAGCACAACTTATCATCCACAGACAAATGGATAGAGAGAGAGGGTCAATAGGATATTGGAGGACATGTTGAGGATGTATGTGATGCATCAGTAGTGGAAGTGGGAAGAGTATCTTCCACTAGTTGAGTTTGCTTACAACAATGGGTATCAATAATATTTGATCATGACTCCATTTGAGGCACTGCATGGGTGGAGTTGTAATACTACCATCAATTGTAGTGATCTAGTTAATAGGGTGTTGATTATATCGGACATGTTAGGAAAGACAGAACAAGAAATGCAAGTAATCAGGAAGAATCTAAAGGTAGCATAGGAGAAGTAGAAAATTTATGCAGTTCGGAATAGGTTGTTTAAGGAGTTATAGGTTAGGGAACAAGTGTACTTTCCCGTCAAGCCCAAGAAGATATCCTTGCAGATTACATCATGTGCCAAGATGGAAAATCAGTTTTGTGGACCTTTCAAGATTCTTGAAAGGATTGGAGTAATATTGTATCCACTTGCACTGCCTCCAACAGTGAAAGTCGATAATTGTTTCCATGTGTCATTGTTTATGTATGTTAAATATGGCGATCATATAATTGACTGGTTTGTATTTCAGGTGGAGCCAAATGGAGAATTCAAATCAAAACCTTAGTGTATATTGTAGAAAAAGATGCTCATGCTTCAGAACCGAGAAATCAAGCAGGTTAAAATGCAGTGGAAGCACTTTGGGCTCGATGAAGCTGAGATGGAAGATCATATGCAAGCTATGTATCCCTCCTTATTCATTGGTTGAGAGAATGTTTTGGCATATTTTTTGGTGTGATTTTTTTGGAATATGTACATATGTATATGGATATAATATTGCCAAGAGTTGTGTTATAAAGTTCTCATAAGCAGTATGTGTGTCATGTTGTTATGGTTGTTATGTTGTTATGTGTCATGTTGCTTTGGTTCTTAGCAAGTTGATTATTGTAAATACTACATCTAGCTATGTTATAAAGCTCCATAGGTAGTATGTTTTCCTTACAACAGTCTTGTTGGTTGTAGGTGTCAATGAACACTATGGTCAGTGTTTTCCCAAGGGGGAGGGTTCTGTCACAACCCTAGTGAAAATTCCATGTAATAAAATTTAATAAATGCAAAATAATAACCATGGTTATGGGACACTTGTTCCAAGATGAATGTTGGGAAAGACATCCTAGTGGGTGTTCATTTGATTTATTATGGCTAAAGGAAATTGGCTAAGGAAATGGAAAAGGCTTTGGAAAGGCATGAGGCATTAATTGACATTTTATTTATGCAAATAATGGAAATTGGAGAGAATGAAGGTGAAAGGTCATAGGTTGCATGTGAGGAGGAAAATGAAGGAAAATAATGGAAAATTGAAGAAAATAAAGGCCTCACTAATAAAAAGGCTTCTGAGGATCAGTTGGTAACATTTTTTCAGTTTAGTTTTGGATTTCTCTCTCTATTCTCTCTCTCTCACACTTTTGGACACTTCGATTTTTCTTGGATCACTTTAGCATTAGATTAAGAAAATCAAAGAACGCAAAGAGAAAAAAGGACCAAGCAAGGAAGAGCAAGATAAACCAGCTACAATGGGATTATTTGTAGGTATCGATTTACATGTATGATTTCCTTGCTAGTTTTGGCATGCATGGTTATGCATGTGTGTTCTTGGTTCTCTTGTTGTCATTCTCATGGGTTTTTCTAGGTGTGACAGTGTTGTTCAACCTTGCTTTGCCATTTCTAGATAGCCATGGTGTGATGTGATTCTCATGTTTTGGTTGAGCTGGATTGTTGGATGAATTTGAAATTGAGTGAGGTGGTCTTTGAAAGAAAGATCACATGACGTAGTGATCCCTAAATTAGAATTTGAATTGTGATAAATTCTTGGCCTATTAACTCATGAACTAGACTGTGGGTTGCGGTAAAGACGAATTTTGTGCTACCAAGGTGGGCCTAGGAATCGTCGACTGGTGAATGGTGAGATATATGGTAATGGATAGAGATGGGTGCCCTTGATTAGGCCTAGGATTCCTTGGCCAGTGAATGGCAAGATATACAGTAAATCTTGCAGGGTGGAGTCTTGGTTGGGGCCTAGTGATCCGGTGTGGATTTTGGTAAATCCCAAAGACTAGGAGATAGGAAAATTCCTCACATTGTAGGTGGAGAAAGATGGTGGCATCCATGCTTGTCTAAGTCTTAGTGATCTGATGTGGATTGTGGTAAAGCCTAGTTCTATTGATGAGGGTGAGGTGGTGTATCCTTGGGATGCCCTTATTGGGTTTTGGTTATGAGTCCCACATTCATTCTTGGAATATGGCATAAGGGTGATTGGATAAAAGAAAGATTTGGTTCACCCAATCTATGGTCGGGTGCTTCGTGAAAGTTTGAAACATGGTTGGATTTTGCATTCATTAATAAGATTTCCTTCTCCTTGGTATTTTATGAGAAAATGTACTCGTTGATATGTGGATTCTATGGCTATTGTATCCTTATTATTTCTATTGTTTATATGTTGGTTATGAGTATGTTTTGTGATAGTGATGATATATGGATCTCATCATGTTTTGATTTGTAAATGTATGAAAAATGAATATATGAACTAATAGATGATAATCTAACTAATGCGATAAGGAATCAATGCTTCTTAGCGATTCTCAAATAAGTATGAGACCGTTATGCTCAGATATGTTGTTATGACGTGTAGAACGTATATTTGTGACATGTTTGATGAAATGTCTGTCATGGGTAGTAGGGGTCTAGTCTTGTCTTTGTTCACTTATTTGCATTAGTATCATTTTTATGATGTTATATTTTGTTTCTGGAAGTTTCATGGATTTCTAGGCAATGGCCTCAGTCTTGGCACTGAAAAAGTGGCACAAAATCTGGGGCCGCACACTGAGAACTAGCTGAAAAAGACCCCATTCGCTTGCATCCTCTTGTTGTGAGAGCGACTAGAGGGTCCTAATAGCATGCATTCCCATGTCATGCAAGATACTAAGGCTCTAGTTGTTGGGTGTGGAGGCTAATTATCTTATTTATTCAGAGGTATTGCCACATTAGACCCCAATTCGTAATGTGGCGACAACATCGCCTATAATGTGCACTGCCAGGGGGGTCTAGGGGGGCGACGATGATTATTTGGAGCCCCCCCTAGCAGGGGATCAGGGGAAGCACCCCCGAAGCTAAAAGTAGATGTAAAATTTTGTTGTAAAATGTTGTAATTTCGTAGTCAATCTGGGCCGTTCATTAGGCAGAAATCTGACGGTAGAAGTTATGTTAAATTTAGGTTTTTTTGCCCTAGAAGGAAACCCTTCGCTATATATGAGGGAATTGAAATGCGGATATGTAGATTTGTATTCTGATTGATGAAGAGAGGGGAGATTGAGAGCGAAGAGGGAATTACAGCGGATCTACTGTAGTTTGTATCTCTTCAATTTGTTGGATAATATAAAAGGAAGGATCAATTGTTTCTTCGTAGATGTAGCCCAAATTGGGTTAACCACATATGCATTTTCAGTGTTCCA
Organism: Pinus taeda; assembly: GCA_000404065.3. NCBI lineage: Eukaryota > Viridiplantae > Streptophyta > Pinopsida > Pinales > Pinaceae > Pinus > Pinus taeda. The sequence continues at coordinate 12,578 of APFE030019066.1, forward strand.
TTTCTCTGTAATATATTTTCTCCTAACACTATTTTAGTAAAATGTTAAGTTGCCTGAGGGGTTGGTAACCTGGAAAAGTTGGTTGGCTCCTAGAGATTTAGTAGCTTGTGTGGAGGGTCAATTTGGTTTTTTTTTATCGTTTCAACTTCCTTAACTATACATGGGATGTTGAATCAAATCATAATAGCCTCTCATCACATGTTTACCCTTGTGGACCGATTAACTTGGGTAAATGTGGGAGGAGGGTGTTACAACATGAACAGGAAAATCAGAGGATTGTTGCTCATGGTGATGTTTGAGGAAACTCTTCAAGTGATGTGATAACATTGAAATTTTTTTATATATAGAGAGAGCAGCATGGATTTATGGATATTACCATCTTGAAATAAGGATCTGGGCTGATCGAGAACATTGAGCTGGCTCTTCCCCCTTGAATGAGCTGCAAGGGTAAGGGATTGAGATATAGAGCTCCTAGGGTTGAGGGGTCTCTGGAAAATACGGTAACATCCCTGTCTATTATCCATAGATTTTGAGATGTTTCTCCCCTATCTTGGTCGATGCAAAGTATACCCCAGTTGGCATCTGTATTTCCTACCCATCTAGCTAATGGGTGTTAGTTGCTTAAATTAGGTGTGATCCTTACTATTTATGGAAAATGGAATCCTTCTCAAGTGAGAGATGCAAGTAACTCATAAAAGTCATGATGGGAAGATCAACATAGGTTTCCTTGGTTGTAGTATTGGGCTCCCCACTCCCAAAGTTTCACGGGTCATAACATTAGATCCCTGCTAGTAGAGTTGCCCAAGTTGTAGCATTCGGCTCCCCACTGGAAGATTTTCTTGAGTTGTAGCATTGGCTCCATGCTAGCAAAGTTTCTTGGGTCGTATAATTGGTTCCCCACTAGCAGAGTTTCCTGAATTGTAGCATTGGGTTCCCCCTGGTAGAGTTTTCTAGGTTTGTAGCATTTTGCACCCTACTGGTAGAGTTTCCTCGATTGTAGCATTGTGATCCAGATCTTAGAGGGAGCCCCCCAAGATCTAAAAAATTGAAATGCTAGAAGAAAAACAGGAGAATAACTGTAAAAGCTACATTGTGGTGGACCAATTGTCCTTTTACAAAATGTGACTTGCTACTTATAGTATTTTTCAGTTACAATACCACGGGTCAATTCCATGGGTGAATGAATACCATGGGTGGATGTCACAATACCATGGGTGGATGTCACTTACAATACCATGGGTGGATGACACTTACAATACCATGGGCAAATTACGTGGGTGGATGAATAACATGGGTGGATGAATACCATGGGTTGATGCCATTTTCCATTCGGATCATTCCTCCCTCCTTAAGAAGTAATGGTCCCCATTGTGTGAAGTTCCCTCCTGCGAAGCCTTTGCTGAATATGAAGAGTCACTGAAGAGAAGGGTTTTATGTGGTTAACCCATAACCATGATGAATGAAGATCCGAGGATAGAGATACCCTGTAATGCTTGTGACCAATTGTGATACTGACAGTGTGCGGCCTAGCAAATGGACTTTGATGAAGTGTGGGTTTGTGGACGACCCATAACCATGATGAACGAAGATCTGATGATAGAGATACCTTGTAATGCTTGTGACCAACTATGATACTAATATTGTGCGGCCTAGAAAATGGAATTCAACGAAGTGTGGGTTTGCAGATGACCCATAACCATGACAAATGAAGATTTGAGGATAGAGATACCCTGTAATGCTTGTGACTAACTGTGATACTAACAATGTGTGGCCAAGAAAAAGGACTTCGATGACAAGGATTTTGTGTGGTTGACCCATAACCATGATGTTGGTTGTTGATGAGGTAGCAGGTGCCTACATATCCTGGAGTGGGAGGGCACATCTCCAAAGAACCCAAGCTAAATGCTTCTATGTTGAAATTGATGAATGTGTAGTAGGTGCCTACTAAAGCGGGGTGGGAGGGCATGTCTCCAAAGGGAACTCGCTCCGAATGCTGCTCCATAATTAAAATTGACATAGCTTGGTCAATATAGCTCATGATATTTATTATAACCTATTTTTGGAAACAAAAGGACCATTTTGCATCTTCACACGTGTTGAAAATCTTTATTTGGACACTCTAGAATCTCAAATTCGTGTTGCAACTTTTCTGCCGTCACAAAAGTTCTGAAAAAATAACTAATTTTAAATCAGCGATATATCCCACATTCGAACTCTGATTCGACCCATTTGTTTTTTGAAATTGAGTGAATTTTTTAGAGGAGCTCAGATATACAATCACTTTTCTGAAGTTCTGCACCAAAATTGCATAAAAAGATAGGAGAGTCGTCATCCATGAATTTTCGTCTGAAACATTTCTACAACATAGTTGATTTTAAATCAACAATATATCCCTCATCTAAAATCCGGTTCTACCAATTTTTTTTTTTAATTTGGGTATTTTTTTGAAATGAATCCAGATATGTTATTTGTTTTTGTAAATTTTGCACCAAAATTTTCAGATCTGATCTGTAAACTCACCACCCAAAAACATTCTTCCAAAAAAATGAGAAAAGAAAAATTCTTCTTGCTTGGCCCAAGAAAATGCTCTATGGAAGATGTAGCACATGCCTAAATTTTTTTGAGTATTGCTGCAAAATTTGAAACTGAAATATGCATCAAACACTTATTCCCATGGAATCATAACCTACTATAATACCACTGATCTAGATCTTAGGGGGAGGCCCCCAAGATCTGAAAAATTGAAATGCCAAAAGAAAAAGAGGAGAATAACTGTAAAAGCTACATCGTGGCAAACTAACTATCCTTTTTACAAAATGTGACTTGTTACTAATAGTATTTTTCAGTTACAATTCCATAGGTCAATTCCATGGGCGAATGAATACCATGGGTGGATATCACGATACCATGGGTGAATGAATATTATGGGTGGATGTCACTTACAATACCATCGATGGATAAATACCATGGGTGGATGAATACCATGGGTTGATGCCATTTTCCATTCGGATCACATTGGCTCCCCACTGGCATAGTCTTTCAGGTAGGAACAGTGGCTTCCTGCTAGCAGTGATTATGAGTGGTAGAAGTGGCTCACTGATGGATAGAGGGGGTATATTGAGCTCCACTCTGATGTCAAATTATTCTTCTTTTAGATTCGAGAATTCTCACCATATGAGCAGAGACAAGCAAGATATAAGTAGGGATAAGCATAGATTAATAGAGTTGAGAAATGACGACATTCAATGATGAGATATCTCAGATGGGTCATGATATGATTATAGGATTGAAATTTCTCCCTAGCTAAGATGAAGTGTTAATTTTTGGTAGCTTAATGACAAATTCAAATCATGGAACTAGATTCCTCTTTTCAAGAGGACCATTTTTTATTATAGAAGCACTCAAATTGGACAAGGGAAAGTGTAGTTTTCAATTAAATCCCACATGTGCACATTTGATGATGCCGACCCTAAATAAAATTGGACATCCTTGAAAGGTTATAAATACAAGTCAAGTCACCCTCATTTGGACAATGATAATGAAGCATTCTTCTTTTCTCTTCTTTGGTTTGGATCACATAGGTTTGAGGTTGTTTGTGGAGATTGACTCACATAGGTACGAAATTTCAGGGTCTGAAGGTCACACGTGTGTTCTAGGGTTTTGGTTCTTAGTCGCGGGCATGCTATAGGAAAATTTCCATTGCGATATGTGTTTAATTGAAGGGTTTCAGCCGCACACACGAAACTCTTTCTGTACAGTTGATGCCTAGGGTTTGAATTTTATAGTTGATCAAAGTTTTCGCTAGTTAATTGTAGAGTTTGGCAGTTGATTGCAAACATTGAGAGATGATTGCAAGTTTCTAAATTAGGGTTTTGATTGTTATCCTTGTTGCATTCATCTCATGGATGTTGTTAAGTTGATTTTTTTGGATATAATTATGGTTGAAGGTATGGATCACTGTACTCTCTCTCTCTTGTTGAATCATGCAATGGAAATATAATAAGAAGAAGAATTCAAAAGGATTTTCTCAGTAGTGGGTTTTGCCCTCATCTCTAACCAATCTTGGTATCTCTATATGTGAATGCTTTTATTTTATTGTTCCTTATATTCTTCTACATTGATGATGACATTTTTCTTTCTATATCATTGCATATATTGTTGAATAATATAATGATGTTGTGGGCTGAATTTAATGCGTAAATGAAAAAATACAATTATCAAACAAAAAAACAATATAACCTTAGGAAAAATGTAATATGATGTCCACACCAATTTAGTTACATGTTATCTAATTTCCTTACAAACTACATACATTAATATCATTTTTAAATTATTCTGTTACATAATACCTAATTTAGTTATAGCCACTATGTTAAATATGTTTTTAATAAAAACCTACACATAATAAATGAATGCCCACAGTTACATTCATTGCGATGAAAGGAAAAAAATAATAGAATTCTGGACAAGACGAGAGTCCTTAGCTCCACAATTTATCTATGCACTAAGAGAGGTTTCCAACGCCTCTTCATACACACAGGGGACTCCCCAATGCTCGTCACAATTATCCTCGTAGTGCCAGCTAAACTTAAGGGGTTAAAGACCACAAAACATGAGGGGTAGTTCAGATCTCCTAGCTACTGCGGCTATAAATCGGTACATGAGCCCGTCTTCCTTGTGAGAATATGAATTTGGCTTCTATTATAATTGAAGCTATGCAAAAAGCTAACATAATTATCAAATTAAACATCATAGACAAGACCAGGATCGAATGCAGCATCGGGATTCACATGACTAGCATTTATACCAAAGGCGTTTTCATGTAGAAAGGTGATAGATTTGCTTATAAGGTGTCTAGAGTGATAACATAAAATGTCATCAAAGTTGATTTTATAACAACAGGCATCCACGTCGAATGTGTTGCAAGCGTGGCCATGCCTGTGACGGGGGGAATTCCATAAAGATCATGCTGTAATTTATTTTTCTTTTAGCAAGAGGTCAAGTGGGTTGGACTAACATGCCCACTCTAGGCCTCCAATATGTTGATGCCCAGAGTAGTCAACTAGATTGTAAGGATCTCCGGAATAATCAAATTCAATCCTCTGGAGGAGAAGCTGGCTACCACTGGAGCTCGTATCAGTTCACAAATTATCCCTCTCAATAGGCCAGTTAGCAACAATCATTCGGGCACCCATGATGTTTGGCACAACCAGTCCCCTCTCCAAGATCACAAAGCACAATTTTTCCATAAACCATATTAAAATCAAGGCTTGCTACGAGGCATTAATGGCTTCTTGCATGTGATAATAAATTACAAAAGTAAATAATGCCATCGTCTAACTAGCCGGAGGAATCGCTAGAGAAAATCAGGCAAAGATTTTTGTAAATCCAAGTTATAGTTGTTAAATGTCAAAAATTTAGGTGTCCTAGACGTTTTTGATGGTGCTGAATCCATTTCAACCATCAAAAACATGATTCAAACACCGTCTCTACAAGATTTTTTGAAAATTTTGTAGCCGGATTCCAGCAACTTTTGGCCATCCAGACAATTCCTCCACCTCGTTAGACAACTCCATAAATAATATGGGAAATGGATTATATGTGACATTATTAGCCATACATATCATATAAATATAGTAACATGCACTGAGTTAATGATTGGTTTAGTGTATAATCTTACATACACGTTGTAAACCATAAAACCCCAACTTATGAATACACTGATAAGAGAGGATTAGTGAGAGGTGAGACAAAAATTTCGCATGAGGTAGGTTACATTTTATTAGGCATGTATCGTATTTTTTTACATATGTTGAGACATTTCTTTAGTTAATAAGCCTTGTGAAATTAGTGTCATGGCATTACGGAGAATTGGTTCATAACCCGTAGAAAATGGCATTATGTATTGCTAAGGAAGGCATCTTGAAATTTTCAGAAACACCTTGCAATTGAATATAACTCCAAAATTGGTAGCTAGGAGATGCAGACAGGGATTTACAATTGAATATAACTCCAAAATTGGTAGCTAGGAGATGCAGACAGAGATTTACATAGCAATTCGTAGGGATATGGCAAATATCAAAGCTGGTATCAAAGATCCGTAGGATGGTTTTTTAGTAAAGAACGAGTTCATGTGGGATTTGCATAGCAATTCGTAGAGATATGCCAAATATCAAAGTTGGTATTAAAGATCTAGGATGGTTGTTTTTAGTAAAGTGTGAGTTCATGAAGAATTTTGTGGTCTAATCCATTGAAGAGAATATACACCATCCAAAATTGCTGTGTCATCGAGCTATTGAAAATGGAATCACCAACTCTCGACCAAATGTTAAGGAAATAATTGTTGGGATGTATAGAAGAAATTTATCAAAGTTTTGATAATGTTTTTTAAAAAGTTATATTCAAACAAATTTGTGAAAAAAAAAAAATTTACTTATCATTTTTTTTGGAATTTATGAAAGATTTCATAATATTTTTCAAAATGTCATTTTCAAACAAATTTGTGAAAATTAAAAATTATTTTTTAATTTTTTTACAAATCAATTTTTATTTTTATTTTTGATTGGATAATGGAAATTTTTATGTGATTTTAAAGACATTTGTTAGAAAATAATAATAATAATAACAACTACACCTAGCACTACAATTTTAGTAACTACATAAAAATGGGAAAGCTCTTACTTCCATACATGTATTTTTATCTCAAAAAAATATGAAGATACATATTACTAAACTTTCACAATGATAAAATTAACAATTACTTAAATTTAAAAATTAGCAATAACTCAAAGTCTCCACACACTATAGGTTTATAAATAAATTATTCAATTACTTCTAACTTTTACATGGATTTTTAAATATCATTACAATACATTATAATTTCATTTTAATTTTAAAATAAAATTTTTAGGACTCAAAATACAATATACATATATTAAAAAATAACATATGAGTAGTATTTTAATTAAATCCATCTACATATATTAAAAAAAATCATATGTGTAGTCTTTTATTATATTAGATGGACAATCTACTAAATTAAAGAAGAAATTTGAATTAATATTATAAATTTGTAAATTAATGAAGCAAGTTTTAAAAATTAAAAATGTAATAATAAAATTATTATAATAATATTCTACTCTGGTAATAAATTTTAAAAGAAATAATATATTAATTTCTAATATACTTTTTGAAATAAATTAATTCTTTCTAAATATTAATTTATATTTTTCAAAAATATTTATTTATTTTTTTCGGTAAAACTATTCTATTATATATAAAATCAGGTTACAATTACAATCAAACTGTCAAAAAGAACCCGCTGCCTGGAGGTAATGGCAGCGTGGAACAGCGGCGTTCGCAGATAAGAGGACGAACTAGACCATTAGTCTTTCCCACGCAGGGGCTAGGGGAATCAAAAAAGACCATTCCTGCGCAGGGGAGCTCAAAAACATTTTGACACAGAGCAGTATCCATCCATATATAAAAAACCAGAACCCGAACACAGACAAATGCTCTACAGCATTAACACATACACACAACAACTTTGACACAATTACATAACCAAAACATCGGAATTGACAAAATCCCTCCCTTAGGGGCCACGTAACCTGAGAAGGAGCTACAGTTAATCTTCAGGAACCTCCTCCACTATCTTGCACCAGCCATATTCCTCCATGTCCTGTGCTTGGACCTCCTCCGCTGCAGTCGTGACAGGCTCCATCTTGACATCCTCATTCTGGCTGGATGGTCTCTCTGTTACCTTCGCGGGATCTGCAGAGGGCGTCTCCATAGCTCTCGTAGTATCAGCGAGTGGTGTTATATCCCTTTGAGCGCTGGATTTGCCCTCTTCTTGGGCCTCCTCAATGAAAAGCACCAAAACATGGGTGTTGATCCGGGGATGGTTCAGAGAACTATTGAATGTGAAAACTGTTGAGCCAAAGGAGGGCGAGGAAGAGGACCCAGGAGAGCTAGCTTCCAGAAATTGGCTAGGCCTAAGAAAACTAGCACCTTCAGTGTGAGGGCAATGGCAATGGCAATGGCAATGATGGGAGGTCTCCGCATCGACTGAAGGGCGCGAGGACCCACCCCGGGTGGTGCCTCGACAGCTGAGCATTCGCTATCGAGGCCAAACCATAATTTCAGGGCTGGACAGAGCCGAATTGGATCTCAGAATACAGAGTAAATCAAACGCAGGCGGGGGAGTGGACCTAACAGATGGGTGAGGATCCTGTAGGAAATTCATAAACCAAACAGATGGACAGAGGCTGGGAGCAACCTCAATTGAGGGAATGACCTGAGATTTTTGACCAGGGCTCAACCCCAATAGCGCCGGAGGCAGCAGAAGAAACCCAAGCCAAGCCTGAATTAACATGGTAAGTCCAATGCTGAAGCCGTTAATATTGCACCCGCCCTTGCCTCGAGGCGCTCCCGCCATTACTGTGGCATTCATGGGAGTTGAGGAGCCGAGCCCTGTTTCGCATGCGGAGGTGGACGGAGCGTTAATGCTCCTCTGCTGCGTTCTTTTATTCCTCAACCCGCGCCGCTGAGAATGTCCCTTCCCCCATGTGGACACAATGCTTCTGCGCATGGCGGGTAGGTGGCCAACACTGCTCGCCCGTCCCATCGCTTTAAATTCAGCCTTAAGCACCCGCATCCGGGGTTTTCAAAAATATTTATTAATATAAAGTAAATTATTATATATAAAATCATTAATAAAATTATTATTATTTAAAATTATCAATTACTTTTTTACATTAAAAAAAACCTATACTAAATAACAACACTGTATTAAAAAACCGATACTAACTAACAACACTGTATTTTTTTACATAAAAAACCGATATAACTAACAACACTGTATTTTACACTTGTGGTCTTTTTGCCATAAAAACACATTTACTAAATAATTACCATTTACCATTGAATTCTTCCATTTCCTTTATCAAAATTTTTGTTTGACAAATTGAGACTTTCTTAATTGTTTTTCTTTCCAAAGAAAAGATAGGCCATCACCTTTGCAAGATCCGCCATCTTCTATAACTGCCCTGATGTATGCCGATATTCCTCGGGACTCCTCATGAATTCATTGCTTTATTGCAAAGATCTATGGGTTGATGTTCACCAATCTTCGTGCTTCATGGAAATCTGCTGCCATTTTACCGATCAAAATGAGTAAGGAAGAATTAAGAAATCGTTGAATGAAGAAGTTTCTAAATGCCTTTCTTCTTACCTGTGCTCTCTCTTTTCTCATTCTCCAACAAAGCTCTCACTTCTTCTGCGTCCCATCTCAAATATAATAATAATAATGAGTCACCCAGATCATTAAACGCTCTAGTTTTGTCCACCAAAATCAGTGCGTACAAAATACCTTTATAGCGATGAGGGGATCACTGGTAGTCATGTGGTCCTGCCTTCTATATCAGAGAATCCCTTGCCCTGCCTCATTACAACTTTCAAATATTTCCTGCACATCCAAGGTGTGTACCTTTCACAGGGCATGGCCCAACAAAATGCCTCTTTAAAGCATGGTGACATTACCGCTAAGCAACAATAGTGACCTCTTTACATGTGATTCAATGAGATCTATGGTTGCAGGTACAACGGTGCCAAAAATAAATTGCAGCAATACTCGAACATAGATACATTGTATCTAAATCTGGTGGACATGTCAACCCTGCGAGCCCATCATGCTCATCTGCGGTGTTTTCTGCTGGATTGCTCAACTTGTCAACGTGATCGTTGTCTTAATCAATAAGTAAAACAAAAACAACTCAAAGTAAAACAAAAAAAACAAAAACAACTCAAGAGAGACTCAACGCATTGGTTAAACTCCACACAAATAGGCTATTCCTGCAATTCACACAGCAACTCAGTTTACGCACACACTCTTTACAATAACTTGCAGCAAGGATCCACTCCACCAGGAAAAATTGATACACAAAAAATCATTGATGGACCAACAAAACACTCCAAACCTATAACAACAATCCACAGTATGGATTAATAAATATAGCTAATGTATTCTCCTTAAACCTGGGCCATCCTCGAGCTACTAAGCCCAAACTAGTTGTGATACTAAATTAATATTTCATAAGCTTATATATATTAATCGAATAATGTTAGAATATAAATATTTCTCAATCTTAATTAGATTGAACAATTTCTTTAAAGATTAGGAATAATTTTATTTTTATTTTTTTTTGGAGAAAAAATCATATCTAAGATAAGTAAGAGTTATAACTCTAACCATAATAACATTAGATTTCTCTCTTTTCCTTAATATAATTAAACCAGCCTAGATATCTTAACTTAACTTTAGATATATCAAGGGAGAGAGGGATCAGTTACTCTTGGACACTAAAAGAGGTTTGCACTTCAATAGATTTGATCACTCTCTAAACTTAGTAGATGGAGTTAAGATGAATCTAAGATGGTGCTATTCACTAAGGATGGAAGATGATAGGAATAAACATGATAAAAGTGATAGAGAAGTTAACTAGACCATTAAAGGAGGTTATATAAACAAATAAAATTGTTAGTTTTTAGTTTTACATAAACACATTAAAAAAGGATAACGAGTTTAAATATTATTTTTTTGAATTTTGCAGTCTTTTCCACTAAACAATTCATCATATACATTATTGTGCACTCGCCCATGATTACCTAGCATTACAAACCTAATTTTCCACATGTATATCCTCTATACATGAGTATGAACATTATGATATCTCTTGCTAGTGGTAATCATGTTATCTCACTTCAGGATAGGATTGCTTAAGGCTCAAATAATTATATACTTTACATCTAAAAGTAACCTCTAGCTCTCCTCTCTCCCTCACTCTCACTCCTTCTTTCTCTCAAGTCCTCTCACTCTTCCTTACTCTCTTTCTCTTTTGTCCCACTTTTCTCACCTCTCTTTGTCTCCCCCCATCTCTCTCTATCTCACTCTTTCTTCCCTTTCTCTCCTTCTCCCTCTTGTCTCTTTCTCCCTCTCTTCCCTCCTACTCTCCTCTCTCCCTCTCTTCCCTCCATCTCTCTGTCTTCCCTTTCTCTCCCTCTCCCTTTCATCTCCTTCTCCCTCTCCTCTCTCCCTCACTCTCTCTCCATCTCTCCCTTGACACTCCCTTTCTCTCTTCAACTCTATCTCTCTATGTCTTTGTTCTTCCCTCTCTCTCCCCATTCAAAATCATTTTCTCTCTCCCACACTTTCTCCTTCTCTCTCTATAGAATATCTACTAAATATTTGTTGTGTTGGTGAGGATAGAGGGTTTAAATATATCTCAAAAGTAATTTAAACTTTTTTTCTTATAGATTTAATTAAAAAATGTTATAAAATTAAATTATTTAGATTATGAATTGAGATATGGTTTAGTCATGGTATTGGCCCATGGTACTATAACAAAGCTTATTTACAAGTTAATAATATCTCTCATAAAGAATGAGTGATTATCCATGGTTAAAAATCTTGTTATATTGTAAGTTTATTGGAAGTATTAAGTTTGATATAATATGGTTTTAGGGCATTGGTATTGATAAGCTATGGTATTGGGTCATGGTATTGTAACAAAACCTATTTACAAGTTAATAATATCCAAGGTAAAGTGAGAGTGAATATCCATGGTTAAAAATCTTGTTATATTGTAAGGTTATTGTAAATATTAGTTTTTTATGTGCTTATTAATTAAATTTAAATATAGTTACGAAATCATTATTTTAATTTATATGGATTTTATGTTTAAGATATTGCATTACATTTTCCATTTTAGCTTTTACATTACATTTTAGATATGATTTAATTTGAATATAAAGGCATTTAATGAATATTGACAAACTTACTTACACTTATATTTATATTTTATATTTTGGTTTTTATTTCAACTCAAAGTTGAACATAGAATTACATATCTCCATTATAATAGGTGTAAAATAAAAAAAATATATGTTCACTTTAAAAGTGGTTTGTTAGCTTGGTATATCTAGAGTTAAGATGGATCTAAACTAGTTTAAAATAAATAAATAAATATTCAGAAAATATCTTTGATAAAACTATAAGGGAAGCAAAAAGCCACCAAATAAAATCAACTATTTTACCTCAATATTATTCTAATTATTAATTTTTTTCTATATAACCTAACCCAAAATATTTACACTAATAAAAACAGAGTGATTATGCATAGCTAAGGCATAAACCCACGCCATTCCTCACCATGCAGCATTCATGACTCCTTAAATTTTTATTTTTTTTTAGCAAGAAAAAAGCTATATTTATATTATCATAAGGAACATGTACATTATAGCTACTTCATGCACTCATAACATCATAGAAATAACATCTAGGTTGCGTGGTCATGCAAACCCCATCAAAGTGTCCATATAAACAGATATACATATAGTGAGTACATAAACAGAGAGATATGCATATATCATGTAGCAGATATTGGAGAGATCACTGGAACAAATACTTCCATCATAATGATCATGAGATGAAACAATATCATCCCTCATGCATTATGTATCATACAAAAAATCGTTTCGCCATTAGGTTTCGTTTGTTCTACCTGTTACATACAAAATATGAGACAAAAATATACAAAAAAGATTAGAAAGTATATGAGCATCTATCCTGGGAATGTGAAATCCACATTACTTAGTACATTTCCCTCCAGTAATATATCCATGTGTATTTCTCCCACCATTCCTTGAAGCCCTTTCTTTGAGAGATCATCCACAAGCTAGTTATGTTCTATGCGAGTGTGCATGATTGTAGGGTTCCCAAGCCGTGTCCATAGATTTACTATTCTCCTTAACCATCTAAGTAGTGCTGATTATTTGATGTGTGCCTTGCCATTGACATGATCCATAAAAATCTTTAAATCCCCATATATATGAATATCGAGGATATTGAGAAAACTTGTGAGCCATAAAATGCCCCATAGTGCCATCACTTATGTTTTATTATTCGAGTCCATACTAGCATTCCAGTCAATTCTGTATTGTAAATCCTTGGACATCGCCATCCAGAAACAACATCTGCAAACATTGTTTTGTGCCGCTCCATCGAAGAATCCAATCGGGTACACCATTTGTGGGCTTTTTCCCCTTTGTTGATGTTCTTTATGCTTATTTTCATGAACAGGAAACAATGAGTATAGTGATAAGGTATTCTCATATACCCGCATAAAATCCTCGGCAAAATTCTCAAAAATATGGTTATTCCTCCATTTCCATATAGCCCAGAAAAAGAGGGGGAGAGTAATCCTCCATGCTATCTTCTGTTTGCTTAACCATCGCATACAATCTGTAATGTAATGAAATTGATTATTAGGGAAATCAAAATGTAATGCCAATTTATGCCATACCTGGATCGTGTGGTGGCATTTGAGGAACAAATGACAGTTGCTTTCCCCTTCCTTTTTTCAAATTGCGCATATGCTGGGCCCGTGCCAATTTTGTTTTTGCAAGTTCTCCCAAGTAAGATTTTTGTTGTGATATACCAACTAGGAGAACAGAATGATTTTAATAGGAATACTAGTCTTCTAGAAGGCCTATAAAATTGGATTCTCCACACACTAGGGACCCCTTCCGCAAAGAGAAGTATATATGTCAGCAACCATAATATTACCAACTTTCATTCTCCTCGACTATACCAAACTGTCACTTTGTGCCTCCCGGCATATGCCCACTACTTTTAAGCCCACACATATATGTTTCCATTCCAAAGCCAATATTCTAGCTAGATGCAGTTCTTGTGAGGTTTTCCATATAGGGGATTGGTCCCTCCAAGCTGATATGAGCTGTTTCCAGAAGTATATGCCTTTCCCATATAAAAAATAGATGAGAAACTCAGATATATAACAATCCCCGTCGGCTCCCAGAATGTGATCCACCCCAATGATAATAGAGTGACCCGTTCCCATATTCTATACCAGGTGTTGTCTGAAACATTTTGCAACCCTTTGAAGACTGTGTCATATGGCTGACCCACGTGGAATGTCAATGCTATCCTTTCGGAACCAATATAGAAAATCCTAGTTCTTTAAATATTTTTGTCAAATCACTTTGCTCCATATACCTAATCCAAATATAGCTCGCCATAAGGATTTTATCAGTAGCGAACAACCAAATAGCCTAAGGTTCATAATACCCCAGCCCCCCATTCTTTTTGGGCAAGTTATGTGAGACATTTTAGTCAAGCTGTATTTATGTTGTCCATTACAACTCGCCTTAATGAAATTGGCAATAATACGATTAATACTATTAATGATGTCTTGTGGAATATAAAATAAGTGAGCCCAATAAACCCCCAGGTGGGTAAGAATAGCCTGAGTGAGGATAGCGTGTCCACCCAAGGACAAGCACCGATATTCCCACCCAGAAACTCTTTTGAAGAATCGGTCTACTAGGCACTGCCAATCCATATTTCTATAACAAATTGGCTTAATGTGATATCCAAGATACTTCATACCAGTTTGCATCAATTCTGCCTCAATACCAAATAGGTTCCTTATATAATCAATGACCTCCATATTTCTCATATCTTGATATACAATAGATTTTTGCAAGTTCATATTCAACCCAGTTGCTTTAGAAAAATTTTAAAAAATATGAAAAAGATTTAGCCATGTGAGGTGGTTCAACATACCCATGATGAGTACATCATCGACGAAAAAACCATGTGAAATCATGATGTTGTTCCCAATTCCAGTGCCTGAAACTAATCATCATTCACCTCTTTTTTTTATCTGCAAGCTCAGTCCATCCATAGCCAGGATGAATAAAAGTGGAGATAGTGAGCAGCCCTGTCTCAATCCTCGTTCGGCCCTGAGAAAGAGGGTAGGATATCCATTGATAATCACCACATAATTTATATTGGAGACACAAGCCATGATCCAAGCCACGCTTTTGGGATGCAACCTGACCTTATACAATACCAATCTAAGGTAACCATAGTCTAAGTAATCATACGCCTTCTGAATATATACCTTCATTATGGCAACATTTAAGTGCTTGGTATGTATTGAATGCATACATTCCTATGCAATGGCAACGACATCATGGATTTTCCAGTCCTGTAGAAATCCATATTTTTTGGGTGAAATAAACTGGGACAGAGTAGTCCACATCCGACTAGCAATAGTTTTTGAGATGATCTTATAAAGAAGATTGCATAAAGATATTGGCCTAAAATAAGAGAAAACCGTGGACGATCGTTGCTTTGGGATGAGAGTGATATAAGTTTAATTTATGTGTGGGTGGATTTTCCCCATGATATTTGACTCCTTCACCATATTCAGGAGGTCTCTTTTAAAAATGTCGAAAAAGTGAGTGAATATTTCAATCGACCATCCATCGAGACCCAAAATCTTGTCCCCCTTGAAAGATTTTAAGACCTCGAGGAGCTCCTCTTCAGTGACTTCTTTAAATAGATTTTCATTATTAGCATCATCAAACGTAGTGGGGTATAGGTCCATAGCCCATAGCATGGCTCCCCCATCAGCCTCCCCCTTACGATCATATGAGTTTTGAAAATGTGCGACAACAACCATACTTATATCCTCCTGCGATTGAAAGCACTGCCCATATTCATCATATATTTCCCAAATGGCATTTATTTTGCACCTATGGTTAGCATACTGATGAAAGAACTTCATGTTTCTATCCCCTTCCTTAATCCATAGAGCCCTGCTCTTCAAGCGCCATGTGGATTCATAAGCAGATAAAATCCCCTTCTTTTTTAGCTCTAGTTCATGGATATGAGTCCTGATATCCTCAATAAGTACATGAGAAATCAACGAGGGAATAAATGAGTCCAGTTCTTGCTAAATATCAGATAATTCTTTCTATTGGTCTTTAGCCTTCTTTTTTTGCCATGCTTTAACTTCCCTTCGAAGAATAGACAACTTTTCCAAGATGTGTTCCATAGGGGATATTCCCGATCTATGCTCACGGGTCCATATCTTGTGTACAAAACAGTTAAAATCTTGTTCCTCAAGCCAAGTGCAGTTAAATTTAAGTGGCATCCTGTGTCTGAAAACCTCCACCCGCCATTGCAAAGCAATGGGCCTGTGATCAAGGAAATGGTTATTGATAACCTCCGTATGGACGTTGCCAAGATGCTCCATCAAGCTCTCATGTAAAATAAATAGATTGATCCTTTTTTCCACGTCGTCGAACCCTTTCTGCTATTGTCCCATGTAGGAACCATCCTCTGTGGACATATATCAACTAAGTTGTGATCAATAATTGCTTCACGAATCATACCCGTCAATGGGTCGATTTTTCTAGATACTCCTCACACTTCGTCCAAGCCAACAGTGAAAGTAAAGTCCCTCGCTATAATAAGAAAATTCAGATCCATAATCCCAGACGAAAACAACTTATCCCAAAAAACCTCCCTATTTCTATATGGGCCATACAAATTCAAGATGTGGGTTTGATCCTTTTGTCCATGGATATGTCCATCAAGTAAGATCCCGGTAGAACATGAGAATGCCTTAGCCCGAACCCAATGGGGATCCCATAATGCCACAAGACCTCCAAATAAACCAATAGCAGCCGTGGCAGTGATGTGCCATTTCGAAAACATTTTCCAAAAATATATAATTACATGTGAAACCGAATGCATAGTTTCTTGTAGCAGAATAATACAAGGATGTACAGAGAGGAAAAGGTGTTTAAGAGCCAGGAAGTTCAAGGGGGTCCCCAAACCTCGAATAATTGATAAGATGGAAGTCATGGCAAACCTTGTGCGGGAATCCATGCTCCAAGGGCCTGAGAAGTAGGTACATTAGCAATAGGCACATCAATTAAAAATCAATCAATAGGGGAATTAAAAGTATTTTGTTTGGCTCGTCCCTAAAAATGGCAACTTCCACGGTTATGCTTACAGTAGACAATTATGTTTCCAGCTGAGGTGGGACTGTCTTGTGGAGAAGGTGGCCCTGACAGCTTGCGAATGGTGAGAGTGCGCAAGTCAAGAGTCTTCCTCTAGAGGAGATAATCCAAATCACTACCCATGGAGTTGTAGGGGGAGACGAGTGGAGTATTTGGTGAGGTACTACTATTCCCGTGGCCCTGATATCGATTATAATTACGCGAAGGTGACGGAGTTGGTACATAGGTAACATGTAATGTAGAGGGGATGTCGTGAGACGGAAATAGGTTGGGAATATCATGACAGGGGGGAATGATTTGTGGGGGAGGAGGTCAAATGGTCTGACTAGGACAAATACGTTCAAGTAGGTAAGACTTCACAAATGATAAAGGAGATGACAAAATGGTGATGGGAGAAGAGCCATACCCCGAGGAGTCATGTACAAATTGACGGAAAGTATGGGAATCATATTGCATACCTGAGTTCTGTCGAGGGTCTCTGCCTTGATAATGAGCAATGCCATGTTGAGACTTCATTGGCGCCCCCCATACAGTTCCAACCTTGAAATCCACCACCCAGGTGCTGAGGACAATGAACCAGTACACGTCTTGTACGATGGCATAGTGAACATCTGAAAGGTACCCCCTAGTAATCCAGTCGCTGAGTTAAATTAGTCTCCCCCGAGTGCAGAGCTATATAATTGGGAAGCCACCTCGATACTCCTTCTCAATAAGGATCCACGCGACCCGTTTATTAGTTGGCCCTAGACACCAGGAATCCACATAAAAAAATTTCTCGATAGTATTACCAATGTCCATCAAGGCCTACTTTGTCCAGAGCTCTTTAGACAGACTAGGCAACTTCACCCATATTAACTTGTTCTGTGGGGTGTTGTTTAGGAAATTAAAGCCAATATAGTAGGAATGTAATTCTAGAAAGCTACGTCCATCAATCCACGAGATTTCTTTAATCTTCTGTAGATCATCTTGACTAAGAAAATGGAAACTATACCAACCGCAAAGCAATTGCACAACAATAGGCACATAGCCCAGGATCGTTTTCCACTTCTTTCCCACTCAAATTCTCATTTCTGCATCACACCGCTCCGAAAAATGCCAACGACCAACAAGGGTGTGTTGCTGTACACAGTTATGCAGTCATTCAACTTCTCGATGTCGAAAACCAAGGCGGGTGGCGGGGATGAAGTCCTAATAAAACTAACTTGATGATTGGATTGCCGTTCATTCCCTGCACGCGCACCACCCCGCTAATAAAGGGATGCATGGTCGTCATCTGGCACAAAAACATCTCCTAAAATATTGTGCCAGTCATCCAGTGATTGAGTGACACTTTGGCGGCCACCTCCATATACAATTTGCCTACGTGACTCAGCGTCCCTGGTGGCCTTGATAAAGGCCTCCTATTCTGACGTGTCTGAATCGAGGACATCCATACCCCTCGACCCAGGAAACCACAACATATATGGCAGATGCAGGTAATCGATGTCATATACAAGGAGAGAATGACAACAAGTAGTTGGACGCAATAAAGAGAAATAAATCTGATGACCCACCCAAATGCAAGATTGACATAAAGCACAAGTTTCAAGGAAAGTAGATGTACATAGAATAAAGCCACTTAAGGAGACGTCAGCATAACATCGCCCAAAACAAGATAATAAGTGTTTATGAGATAAAAAATTATCATGACAGATTTGGGGTGGATGTCGAGAATCCCACATGACATGGAATATTGTCCAAATCGCAAGTGGTTTATAATGGCATGCTCCAAGATCTAAGAGATGATATGCAGCCATCGATACATAGATGTGAAACATTCAATGTATCCAATGTTAACTAAATTAAATTAAAAGCTACAATAAATCTTTGATCTTACTATTAAATAGAAATTGTGAATTAAATTAAATTAATTTCGTTATTATATCACAAAATATATATTTCTAATTTTAAAATTATATATTTCTAATTTTAAAATTAAAGATTCAAAACTAAGTTGAAAACAATCTAAAATTGCAAATCAATTACAATAATTCAGTGTTATTTTGATCACGACCAAGTAGTTACAACTCAAAAATTCCTTCAACCATAGCTTCTTCATCTTAAATTGTCACTCATTCAAAACCATGTCACATAAAAGCATCATTATAGGATAGGCATGAAAACTCAAAGTTAAGAAGTATGTTTTCATCCAGTGAAGAAGAACCGATAATGGACCACAATCTAGCCGAAAAGTATAAAAAAAGGGCACTAAAAAATTCTATAAACGTGAATTCGAAACAAGTGTGTTTCACCATCCCATTTTCAACATCATTTTGGTATAATTCGCCAAATTCGCACTAGTAGTATGAAAATTTAGTGATACGATTATCTTCGTGGACTAATACTTAGGTTTCAATACGGTATGGTAATGTTTGAAAACCAAATATTTCTGTTTTAAAAATTGCAAAAAAAATAACATATTTACTCAAACTTATTTTACTTTTTGGTGAAAAATCTTTTTGGATTCTCGATCACAATTATCACGTTCTTGTCTACCCACATGATTTAATGTATCACGGCTAAAGAGATTAATTTGTTGATATTATTGTTGAATAAATTTATATTATATAGGTTAATGGTCTCTAAATGCTATATGTTAGAGATAGCTTTTAATATTATCTAAATTTATAAGAATTTATTTAATACTTGAGAGATAAATTTATTTGTGAATATGTGAGATCATTTCAAACTTATATTTCATATTTAGATTTTGAGATTTTGTTTTGTAATTAATAATTTTGTGTTATATTTTTTTTATCATTTAATATTAATAAAATATTACATTTTGTTTTTCTTATTTTAAACTAAATGTCTATAACATTTTATATGTTAAGAGAATTTATGAGTTTTTTTTCCATGAAAAATAATATTTTTGAATATTTGTAAGATGAATATTCTTGAATTTTTTCTTGTAGTTATGATTTAAATAATATTGATCAGATTGAAAGATTTCGTGTTCACCAAATTACTCCCACAATTGTTCACTGAGGTAAAAAAACACTTCACATAAAGGATTAATACTATAGCTACTAACCCATAAATTACATTTATTTGGTGTTGGAGAATCTAATTCTAACCACCTGCTAGGTCTGTCCATCCAAGTGTCCTAGTTCAATTTCTGTTAGTCCACTTTAGTTCAGTCTCACTCCAATCATTTAATGTTGATGTCTCCAATATAAACTTATTTAACTGATTCGTAATATTGAGAAAACCAATCTCTTTTCCATGTTATTCTTTATTCTTTGTCATGGGATGAGAGCTTATGCTACTTAAGTTTGTTAAGGAGAACATCAACGGAGAGAAAAGACGAGGTTGCATATTGAGAGCAAAATTTGAATTTTTTTTAATACAAAGTTCCATATTGACCATTGACAACTAAACGCTGTATGTCAGGGTGTTGATCATGAAATTTTCAACATGGAAGAAAGTTTAAAATGAAAAACAACTATTTTTTCTTTAAGGTCAGTTCGGTTCTGCACTAAACGACAAACATTTGGGTTAAAAAACGACGCTTTTATCAATGTCCATTCTTTTTCAAAGAATTTCATAAGGGCCTTCGTCTCAAAATTTTAAGTGGCTTCGTACGTTTAAAAAGGATTTATTTTAAAAGTGTTCCTCCTTTATTTAAAGGGCTCTCGTTAAAGATTTTTCAAAGGGGATGATGCAAAGTTTCTTTTCGAGGAGAGAATATTGGTTGTGCAAATAAAATGGGATTTTTTTTTTTTTTTTTAATTTTGAATTTGTTTTAAAGAAAGTGAGCTTCAAGGTATGGTTATAGTTTCTGTTATTTTTTAATATTTTATTGAGTTTATATAATTTATTTTTTTTAAACAAGGGGTAGTGTTGTTGGATGTAAGCATTGTAATATTGTTTTTTTAATATAAAATGGGTTTGTGAAAATATTTTTTCTGTAGAGAATTTGTAGACTTGTTTTTTCGTAGAAGTTGAACAAAGGAGTCATCAGAAAGATGTTTTATCGCAGGTAATAACTATGTCTACATTTTGTTTGGCTTGTTGAGTCATAGTGAGTCAACACTCAACAAATGGGAAAAGCCAAGAGACTGAGAAAGTCGAAGCAATAGCGAGAATTAATAAAGCAAAGACAACCAATGAGGCCTGGGATACCCTTAAGAGGAGTTTTCGTCTAATGGGGAGTAATCAAGTTGAAGATGAAGAATTTGGTGAATCCCACTATGCTCAGCGAGAAGTTGATGATGAGTGAAGAATTTATAGAAAAAGCATGGAAGGAGCACACAGATGTTCGTGAACACCACTGTTCACAACCAAAAGTGAATGAAAATTTGGTGATTCTAGTAACAGATTTGTTGATAACAACTTGGTGATTCCAGCAATAGAGCTTGTTGATTGAAATTTGGTGAATCAAGTAATAGTGCTTACTGATGATAGTGAAATTACCATTAGAACAGTCAATGCTATGGTGAATCCAACAATTAATATTGTTGATGTAAAATTCGTTAAAGAATTGTTGGCTAATGATGAATGGTTGCAGATGATGCAACAAAAACATGATACCAACATGAGGTTATATGGTGAGAGAATACCACTAGAGTCTACAAACCAAGTGGAAGAAATCCACCTTGAAGCAGTAGAAGAAACAGAGGCAAAGAAGGAAGCCCACAAAGAGAAAGCAATAGAGATAGAGATGGAGAAAGAGGTAGAGGTAGAGAAGGAAGTTGTCATTACAGAGTAGAAGGAACATGACCAATGTGGTTCTGCAAATACTTTTTAATTCTAACATTGATTTCCAGTGTGTAGGCACACAAAATGATTATGAAGAGTTAAATTTCCTTGAAGCATGACTTGCAACATAATGTCTTGAAAATGTCTGCATAGAAGCCGCAGAAATGAATGCTAAAGATAACTTAATTGATGAAAACATTAATGATATTTTCATGAAGTGGAGTCATGAAGAAATATTTTTTTATTATAAACCTATGTTGTAGCAAATTGATGATGAAGATCACAAAACAAAAGATTGCATGTGGCAGTGGTCCACATAGAAGCCGATTTTTGAAGAAGTCCAGGACATGCTTAGACAACCTGGAACAATGGAAGACCTGCACCAAGAAATGAAGAAACTGGCCAACTCCACATGCAGGAGTAATTACAATTTCTAATACTCCCCCTTAATTACGACCGTATGACTCATCATAACTCAAACATAACTCAACTTTGTCTGCTAAGCTTACAATAGAAATTGTCTCAATTATCACTCAACCATGCCTGTTGGTCTATGTCTCAGCTAAGCTTACAATGACTCAAGACTTTCACAAATTTGCATTTTTTTTTTCGCTTCTTCCAAACTATAAATCCTCGAAATTACTTGATTCTTTGTTGAACTTTTTTGTTGTAGGCTTTATTCACTTGTTTTCGTTGCAATTTTTCTTTGACTTATTTTGAACTTGTTCTAAAAAACAATTGGATCATGTATTCTACAACTTCCTCTTCAAATATTCGTTCAACTATGGACTGCTGCCATAACATTGCATCTTCAAACTTTCTTCTTTGCTTTACTTCTTGTGCTTTATATTCTTGAGTTTCTTTCTACCATATTTCTTGATAGCAAAATCTTATCTCTTCAGAAACATCCATATCATTATTTTCACTTTCATCATCAAGCACTGCTACTTTTTTCCTGTAATTTGCACACTCAAGATCATTATTCACCATTTCATTCAATTATTTTATTCCAGTTGCTGCTTTAAGACTCACATCAATTTGTTCTATTGGTTTCTGAATCCATTCTTCAATGACCTTGAAATCTGCATCAAATTTATTAACAACCTTGTTTTCAACCTTTTCACCCATGCTATCTGTATATTCAAAAACAATGTTAAAAACATCTTTATTACACTCTTCAATGAGAGCTTAAATTGCATGGAGGTTGTCTTCCATTGTTATGCTGTTAGTGGATATTCTCATCAAAAAATGTTCAATCACTTTATCATGTTCTTGATCATCAACTGCTGCTAGATGACATACTGCTTGATGAGCAGTTCTAACTTCTTCATATCTTGCTGCTACAGTGGCAGATTCAACTTTCAATGTTTCATCAAACATTGCACTTACCATATTGCCACAATCAATCTCTGTTTCAAAAAGAAACCACACATAACATCAACATAATGTTCATCCACACTATGGTGGGATATCTGAACATCCATGTGTTCATTGTCAATTTCATTGACAATTTCAACTTCACAAAATCCATCAGCTACGGCTAGATTCACCAATTCACATATAACTTTGTAGTCATCATCAACATTTGTCCCATCACAGTGGGATTCACCATCATCTGCATCATCCACATTACAGTGGATTCCTTGGGCATTTATATGCTCTTTCTCTGCTTCACACACATAGGCTCCTGCTTCTCTCTTTGCAATCTTTGTTGCATCTTCTTCATCCATACGCATGCTTGCATAATGGGTTTCAATTTTATGGTTTTGACAACCATCGTCCACTTTTGAGTGGGATTTTCCAAGCTCCGTTTTCCTCTCAGAGTCTTTCTCATCTACTCTCATATTTGCGGCTGACTTCTCTGCTTGTGACATAACCTATTGTTGCATGTCACTCCCCCTTGCACCAAATTCTTCTTCATTTTTTTCTTGACTTCTGAGTTCCTCGGCTTTGGCCTGAACCTCTCTAACCATGACCATGATCTTTGCCTCTTCTTTTTTATTTATTTTCTTAATATGCTTCAGTCACACTTTGCAACCCATGACTATTGTCATTCCTTTTCTTATAGTTTCTTTGTTGATTTCATGAGGCTGTCTTCCATATTGCCCAAAAAAATATATATATATTTTTCGATATGTGCCCTGTAAGGCACAATCTTCCCCACAAAAACTGTCATTCTCCACAAAACAACATTTTTTTACAAGAAAACGAACTTTTACAAAACCCTAAACACGATTTCCAATAAAAAACATTTTTCCTTTTTTGTGAAAAAAAATTTACTTTTATGTACGAACCTTATTTTTCATTATGCTCATAAAACATTCACACTTTTGAATTCACTTAAACTTAAATACATATTCCTTCTTAAACTTCGACCAAAATAAACCTTCCAAATTTTGGGCGACCATTTTAAAATAAAAGCCTTCCAATTAAACCTTGGCTATGCCCGTTTTAAAAAATTTGACTTCGTCTCCTAAAAAAAATTTGGAATAACATTGACTTTAACAAAAACTTAAATTTGTTCGAACACTTGGGCGACTCACATGCGCGAGAACATAACGATGATGTTTTATGCAATCAAGACTTCAACCCTCACTTTGTTTTAAAACAAAATGACAACTACAACTCTATGAACTGTTGATGGTGACTCCACCATTGGCTCAGGACAGTTGAGACGACACATTCCTTTCTTTATGGCGGCAAACTTAAAATGCTTCAGTATTCTCATCCGGTGTGAATTAACTCACATAGTGTGGTTCTGCAAGCAAGCTCTCATTGTTTGAATGACGTTCTACAAGCAGGCTCTCCTGGTTTGAAATCTCTAGCTTAACCTAGCTCTCATACCAATTTGTTGGAAAGGCGGAGGAGACAAGGCATAAATTCACACATAAAACACAAGTTGTTGCTCTTCTGTTGATCACACAAAACATGATACTTACAATGAACCTGGTAAAGGGTATTTATCCTTTTTCAACTAGTGACTTGCCTAAAATATCTTGACACGCAACCACATGAAACCACACACTAAAAGTTGTCGATCACTTAACTTGACTTGAATCAACAATCAAACACTCAATCACTCAATCAAGTAGTTAACTTACTATCTATGTTTAGCCAACTCCACATGCCAGAGTAATTACCATTTCTAACAATGAAGAGAACGTGAATCGAAGTACCTAATCATTTTACTCACGCGAGTGTGTTCTCCTTGATCCAAGATGCAATGTTTTCACCCTTATAAACCTTGGCACACAGTTTTATTCAATCTATATTGTTTTTCAAAAGAAAAAAATACCTGGCTTTCATTACCTAAAACAAAAGGAGGATACATTGTAGCTCAAAGAAGAGAGTCTCTCTGTAGCGTGGACAAAATGCTCCATCATTTATCATATCCAACCAAAGAAAAAATAGAGGTCACAACTACCTAACTAAGACTACACTACAAAGAGACACTAGTAGAAAATGATGAAATTAATGACTAGGTGGCTAAAATAGTTAGTCACCGAAACTTTTCCAAGTGAAATACTACCAAAAATGAGCAATCTTAAGTGACCCAACTAAAAATGACTAACATAAATGACTAATTTAGTCCTGAGTTAAAATATAGGACTAGATTATAAGTAAAACAATTAAAAATGACTAATGTGAATGACTAATTTAGTCCAGGAACAAAAGTATGACTACCTAACAAGTACTATAATAATACAAATTAGCTATTTATGTTCGTCATTTTAAATGTGTCACTTCAACAATATAAACTTAGAAGTGATATAAGAGATTCAAAGTTGTTATAGATTAGCAAAAAGATTATACTTCTTTAAACACTTCTTTTATTTTATATTCTTATTTTTATTTACTAAGAGCCAAAATTGTTATCGGCAAATCTAGTGTCTATGCAGAGCTGCTAGTCCCACTAAGATGGGTAGCTATCTTAGAAAAAAACAGATTAAAGTTACTGTCATTTTTCTTTACGAGAAGTAGATAGGAGAGGAGCAAAGAATACCAACCTCAAT
Source organism: Pinus taeda (assembly GCA_000404065.3). NCBI lineage: Eukaryota > Viridiplantae > Streptophyta > Pinopsida > Pinales > Pinaceae > Pinus > Pinus taeda. The sequence continues at coordinate 38,227 of APFE030019066.1, forward strand.
CTTTCGCTTGGTTCTCTGCTTGTTCCTTCTCCCCTTTGACAGATCTTTGCCGCACCTCCCTTGACCACTCTGCTTCAAAGAGTACCTGTAAAGTCAAATCAGCATAATACCTTCAAAGTGCAGAGATCTACAATCATAAACAATATACGACTATATATATATTGACCACACAAATGCATATATTAGCAAGCATACAAGAATGTGGAGGAAAACTTGAATAACTTTATTGATATAGAGGTTAGAAGAGAGGATTACAACCCATTGATTTGACCCAGCGTCATCCTCCCAGCATGAAATCCCTTCTTCACCTCATGAAAAGCTTAGATCACCCAACACTATATTTCCACAGGAAACCAACAAACTTCTTACAGATAAAAAGATGTCCACCTTTGGATCTCTGGGCATGAGGGATCCATATATAGATGATTGCAGGGGGTGAGTCAACTCCGGATTGATTAGTGTTTCTCTCTGATAGTCCTTGATTCAAATTGGAGATTGATGATCTCTTCTCATCCCTGGGCGAAACACAGAGAGGCAAGTGTCAAGGAGAAGTTTTGGAAATTCCATGATCATCCACCTTGCAAACTGTCTCTGCCATTTGTCTACTCTCGCCCATCGCACCCTACAGAAGGGATTCCAGTATGCACAATTTTTACACTGACAGGTGAGATGCATTGACCCTTAGCCTGGGCAATCTGTATGGTCCAGTTTGGGACCAGTTCTGAGTAGTTCTGTGGGAACTTCTAGGAGATATGTAATCAACTGACTTATTCCTTTAGGCATGAAACAACCTTTTAGGGACTCAGAAGCCCTTGGTTTATGGACATATGTGATTGGGGTTGCAGTGCCCAAGTATGTCTATAACAGTTGCCCCCTAAAGCGTGAGGTCGAGAATCTTTTGATGTCGGGTGAAATGCTTTATCATGAGGATCCGAGGATTTTCGAACTGGAAGGTGACCTGTAATAACATACAATACAATACATTATCTTTATAACATTTTCATGATCTAGCTGAGGCGGGCATTCCCATGCTTAGCTTTATAAATTCATTTTCATGTACATAGGACAAAAAACCGTATGTGTGGCAGACTGATGATTCTGGTAGAGCCATCATCCTTTGATTTTGATGATCATCTGTGCAACAATGATGTACATTTGATGTCTTTATTTTATTGAATATATCGCAGCGTGGATGGATGAAACTAGATCTGGGGTCTTCAAACTCGTCCAATCTTCACTTGAAGTACAAGTAGATCCACGTGAAAAATGTTCTGGAGTCGAACATGGAAAGACATTGCCTGATTACCAGCCAATGATGTAAGTTGTTAACAGGCGCGAGAGGAATCACCGATAATGATGATGACCCTCAAGGTACTACAATACAATTCACGTGGTGTGAAAAGGGGACTTGGTGTCGAACACCACGCAAAATCTTTCAGTCGAAGGCCATTGATGTAAACCTGTCATCGGAAGTGAGGAACTTGCCAATGAGGCATGCAATCTTCAAAGTACTGAAAGGGTTGTTCCTAGGTCGACTTCTTAGATAAAGAGATGTCATCAAAAAGAAGTGACCCGTCGTAGGAGGGCCTTAATGAATCTTACATCTATGACACAGAACGGAGCAAATGATTTTGTGGAGGTGAAAACGATATGATGATACAGGGTTCAGGATGGCGGTCATGAAAGGATGAAGCGTGAAGGTATTGCAGTGGGTGAGACACAAGCTGGGTTGGTGAATTCTCTGATCGGCTTCTCTTGAACATATCGGCGACACTGAAATGGATTGGTAGCGTTAACCCCAAATATGGATGGTACGATGGACCAATGGTAATATGATTGGTGAACGAAATAACCCAACTTGACTCAATCATGGTGATGAAGTGAAAGTGTCATGTTCAAGAGCGACTCGCTACCAATAAAGTTTCTTCAAGTTTTCTTCCCAATTTTCCCAAGTCATTGCTAACCAGTGCCTCTTTATTTGTATCAAGCTTGAGGAGGGCAACATATGCTTGTTCTATAATTTGCCCTTCGGGCGAACCCGTCGCTATGTTTTAACGAGCCTAGTGACAGTGAAACTCGTTCTTGTCTCTTTGGACAAGTTTTTCGCTATTAGTTTTAACGAGTTTAATGACAAAGAAAATTCGGTCCTTTTTCAATTTTAGAGAGTTTGAAAAGGGATGGAAAGGAAACTCCAATAATCCTTTTTCGTCATATAATCCCTTAAGTCCAAAAAAGTATAAAATAATACGAAAAGGGATGAATTTTCGATAGTTTTAACGAGCCAAATAAGACAAGCGCTCGATCTTTTTATGTAATAATCCCTCAGGTTCAAAAAGATTAAAATCTAGAGGAGGGATAGCACTTCTGGTAGCTTTAACGAGTTGGAGAGGCCAACTGCTTGGCAATCTTTTCATATTTTACGAGTCAGGTGAAAAGAGCTTAAAGGAGACTTGTCTTTGAGGAACGAGTGATATTTTCGGGTAGCTGCTAATTCTAGGTAAATAATTTTCCAATCACAATAATGTCACAAGGATGGATAATAGAATCACTCTTCACAGCTGTTCCTCAAAAGGGTAAACAATCAAATGGAGGCGTATGATTGGCTAAAATAGAGTGGAGGTGATGGTAAGAACACGACCAATTCTCAAAAGCTGATGATAATTTGTTCGCAATGGTTATTTACCAGAGATTGGTTCATTTTTTAATGAGCTTAAACTCTGGCGGAACATATGCTCATTGCTTAGGTTTAATTTTTAACGAGCTTGAACTTTGCGTAAAACTGCTCGTGACTAGGTTCATTTTTTAACGAGCTTGAACTTTGCAGAAACATTACTCATGGCAGGTTTATTTTTTAATGAGCTTGAACACTACGGTAACACTGCTTGTGGCGGGTTTATTTTTTAACGAGCTTGAACCCTATGACAACATATGCTCAGATTCAGTTTCATGTTTACATAAGCTTGAAATGAAAAACTATGCTTGTTATAAGTTTGCATGCCCCTAGCATAATGACTGAAATCGAGGTGCATGCCCCAAGCTTCATTGTATTCAACGCATTGGTTGGAATGAAGGTTTACCTTCGAGATATTTGAAAGATTCGACTTGGAAAGGGAGTTGTTTCATTTTTTAATGAGGTTGACATAGTAAAAGAACTATCCTCATAATCCACCGTATTTACAGTATTTGATAGAAAATCAAAAACTAAAGGATGATTAAGGTTGCTGGAATAGTCTTCATGGTAATCCGGAAGATGGGAACGATGGTGGTAATCTTCCCATGGTGCCTCTCCTATCATCATTGACTGAATGATTCCTTCGTCTGTAGAATGTACATGCAACCAAAGATTTGAAGAGATATCATATTCCTTAGACCTATCTATCCAAACACTCGATGAGCGTTGATTTGGGTTTGCCCCCCAGGCCAAGAAAATTGATTGCTACAATATTTCTAAAATGGTGATGATCCATGCTGTCAAAATTTTCAGGAATCTTTTGAATCTAGAAGATATCATATTGCAAGTTCCCGCCGTGGCCACTTCCACCAGATTGTTTGGAGGTGGTAGGGAAAAAGTACCCATCAATGTAGGGTCTTTTAGTAGGCCTACTCCGATATTTTGAAGCGACTGAGAGCTTCCGTGGATCATCGGAATGCTTCCCGTAACTTGTGAACTGTTGGGGAGAAAGGTTTGTTGGTCAATGATTGTAATCCCTCCTTGAAAAGGAAATGCAATATTTCTGAAGTATGTCGACACAACAATAGCCATAGAATAAATCCAGGGCCTTCCAAGTAGGATGTTGTAATCGAGGTTTCCATATAACTTCAACATCAATTTCTACTGTTTTGCCCCCCAGTTCGACTTGCAAGTTACTTAAAATCCCGTACAGAGTGTATGTTCATCCATCAAATGCCTTTAACGTCGTTGATGATCGCAACAAAGGTGGTGAGCCTAAAGTTTTCCAGCAACTCATTGACATAATACATGTAGATGCCCCCTCATCAATAATTGTTCGATGAACAGTTTTGTCGAGGGCTTTCACTTGGATGAGGAAAGCGAGTTGAGCTGGTAACTGAGGTTCGTATCCTTTATGATTAAAGGCCAAAATATTGGAATCCGCTGGGTCAATCCCACCCATTACTGATAATAGACCCTGCTTCTGGGAGGGGCAATTTTGCAATACCTCAAGTGTCGACATAGTGGACGGCGATTGGGCTAGGTCCTCTACTATATTATAATTATGTGCTACTCTGGCATGAGGATTAAATGTCGATTTGTGTACTACTCCCTTTGGCGGCTTTATCGTTAGCTCAGGAATGATGGGTGGCACAACTTCGATTGAAGTTGTTGTCGAACTACTAGGTTGACCAGTAGCCTTTTTGTTCGACAGCTGTGGATTCCCGTAATCTTTATTCCTAGTCGATATCAAAGCATCTTTTTGTTGTTTTGAAATGGAAAACATAAGCACTTGGGATGGGGAAGCATTGTCACTAGCAACCAGATTGGTTCCCGGGTTTGGAAATGGATCAGTTAATACTGCTGAGGTTTTTGAACTCTTAAAGAGTTTCTTAACTTCAGCTTTATGTGGAAAATCTCTTGTCCAATGATCCTCATCGCATATCTGACACCCAGCAAGGGGTTTCCTTTGCCCATAAGGGTTTGCTAAAGATTTTTCAGGAGATGACTCCTCTTGATTCTTCTTTTTCCCTTTATTTTTCTTCTTGCCCCCTGGTTGCTTCGGTTCTTTGCCTTTGTCAGTCGACACGGCATTTACCTTCGAGGTGAGAAGTTCCTCATTTGCATTTTGACTAGGAACAATACGAGCTTTCTTCAATGTAGCCTTTACAGTTTTCATGCTAGTCGTACCTATCACCCCATCGCCAACATGAGAGTCTTTGTTTGATTTAGGAGGAGGAACAAAAAATTCCGGTCTAGGAGCATCAGGGATTTGTCATAGAGCGTGCCAGACTGAGTATAAATCAAGTCTAGATATTGCACACGAGCAATGACTTTCTCTTCAATGACAACTCCCCCCTTAGCCACATCTTCTGTGATAGAAGGTAACAATGACTTAATAAACCATTCAGCTAATAGCTGATCAAGAAAATATTTTTTTACCATTCTACGACGATGCCGCCACTCATGGATATGATCAGATATGTGAGTGGCTGTCATTTGTTTGAAATTGGTAAGAAGCTCTGTTCCTATTTTGTACCTTATGGGTAACTAAAAATGGGTTAAAAAGGTTGTGGCAAGGGTGCTAAAGTTATCAAATGAAGCTCTAGGCAATTCAACGTACAATTTTTCTGCCGGACCAGTTAACATTCGCTGAAAAAGGCGAAGCCTAATCGAATCATCATTTAGAGTGTTGGATGAACACCATAGATGAAAGGTCATCACATGATTCGACGGGTCTTCACCCAGATTTCCATTAAATTTAGGAATATCTGACGAAAGTTTATGAGGAATCATCGACCACCAAGGGGCATAAGCAATTGGATCATTTGTTAGCCGATTTAGATCTGGTAACTCTAAAGTCGCCACAAAGGGCAACTATTGATTCAGGTTCGGCGAAGCATACCTATGATAGGATGGTATCACCTGAGCAGTGGGTCTTTGCATACCAACATAATGCATTTGATGTTGATAACTTTGGTAAGGTTGATGAGCATAACCATTATGAAATGATTGATGTTGACCGTTTTGAATATACAACTGCCCATTACTTGCAAAGATTTGTTGCTCAGATCCTTGGTAAGCTTGTTGGAATTGCAGTTGTTGATATTGCACCAGCCATGGTTGTGAAACCATTTGTTGTTGTCCAATACTAGCTATTTGACCAAGATGAGGGGTAATAGTACCCGTTTGAACCTGGGTCGCTCCAGTTAGGGAGCCACTAATTGGTGATTGCTGTTGTGTCGTGGAGATAGGAGGTTGTTGTATTACGACCTGAGAGACTTGAGGTTGACATACAACAGGCAACGCTTGCACTTGTGACACTGTCAAAATGGCTATTGTAGTGGGTATATTTGACACAGGTAGGCTTTGTTGCATTGAGTATACAACTCTTGGTTGTTGAGGCAGTATTGGCACCCAACCGCTGGATGTAATTCCAACATGACCTGAATTCTGTTGCGAACTCCCATATGGTTGTTCTCCCGGAGGAAACAATGAAAGGGTATATTGCGCCCCATATGGTGGCAATCCAGTGCTTAAAGGAACAATTGGCCTTTGGGGATAGGACTACCCAAATTGATATTTTTGCAAAGGATCAATTTGTTGAGACTCAACATAAGAGATTCCAGATATTATTCCAGACGAAAAAACGGGAACATACCATATTGTCGAAACAGTCCCTGGATGGACTCCATCTAGCGGTTGAGAGCTAGTTGGGATAGATGGTATACCGACAAACATTGTTGGAGTAGCAGTAGGAGGTTCTGCTGCTACTATGTCAGATGACACAGTGCTAGATGTTAACGGTTGTTCAGACATGTCTAGTCTATCCAAGATATTTCCTAGCAATTTTATAGGAACTTACGATGAAGGGAGACTAAATTTTGATGAAGAAGGATATAGGGTGATCCCGGCTCCAAAATGCAAAGGAGTACTGGATGAAGGATCCTCCACAATCTCTTCTATAGCAATCAAACTAGGTGGGAAAGGTAGATCGTTAGGTCCGTAAAATATTTTTGGTGCTGAAGAAGGTATAGGTTCTGCAACGATAGATGTTTCGGGAATAACACCTTCCGAATTAGCTGTAGATGGAGCCGGTTCAGGACTAGAAGTGTTTACCGTTATACTAGGATCAGTTCTATTGTCCTCTTGTGGCTGCAGAATTTCTTCTGTAGAGGCAGGGATACCAGAAATGGTTGGAGTAACCAGAGTCTCTGAGGATTTCGGAACACTTGTTCCAACCAAACCAATGGACTTTGATCTGGTTATACAAGTTTTCTTTGTCCGAAATAGTTTTGTTTTTGGAGTCAAAGACGGTTGACTCGTAAGTCTCCATGAACGACGGGGTTTCAATTGACTTTCTTCCATGGTTGCAGATTACTTGATCAACTGAAAATAAAGGGGAAAAATGATTCCAAATTTAATGAATTTTAGACGCTTTGACACAACTTGCTTTTTCAATTTTTAAGAGTCGAGAAAAAGCAAAAGATGACTCTAGTTGCCTTCAATTTTTAATGAGCCTGAAGTGACAAGTGCTCAGATGGACCTTTTCCTTTAAGGAGTCTGAAAAGGAACGAAAGAGACTACTCTGAAAATCTAGACAGAGGGATTACCAAACCAATTGCAAAACTGCAGAATAATTTTTACAGTATGGCAGTCAATCTTCCCGAATGCTGTGTTTAGTGCATTGCGATCGATAGGGCAACAGACATGGCTTCCTAAGGATAAAGGATATAGCCTATTGTGGTCTGCCAATATATACTTGATGGTACGTGGGAGAACAAGTCCGTACTGGCACTTGTCATCTCAAAGAGGAGGAATCACCCAACCTATGATGAAAGCGATAGTTACTAGGCTTTACGACGTCAGAATACGTCTCTAGCCTAGACTTCTAAAAGTTGTGCGTTAGGTTCCAAAGCGTTTTTATGTTCATTGAATTTATTTTACAGTTGATCTTACTTAAGAAGTTTGCCTTTCAATTTCATCACGTGATTTCGATATACAATTTCTAAAATGCAATCTAAGATGATAAACAATTGTTTAATCTTCTTTTTGCAATGAAAATCCTAGCTACTAAGGAAAGAGAAGTGGAATTATTTCAACAAAGAACAGAGAGCACACACTAGATGCACTGTCCAAAATCAAAATCAACATGCAATCTAAATGAAAATGCACGTGCATGTATTTGTTTTTGCTTTCTTAATGTGTGAATGACAAAAAGAATTCTAAGTACAAATTTGAATCGTTTCAAGTGACAGTACTAACAATTTTATTTTCAAAAAACGAAAGGAAGATAATGACGACACTTTGCGATTTTGAATTGAAAATTGCTTTCGACACTTGAAAAACAACTAATTCAAATCAAATACAAGAGTAACAGTGTAATCGACCATCAAGAACAATAGAATTCTTTTCTTTGACTAAAAACAACACTTGCGACACTTCCAAATCAAAAGACGACAATTTGATTACGCTACTTCTTTGTAAAGGAGAACCGTAAATGGTGAACAATACATAAAAACATTTACAGTTCCTTGTACTATGGAGATTGAATCATGCAAAGGAAGGGAGTTTCCACAGAGGTATATTGATCACAAACAACAAAACTCTTGAATAAAGCTGAAGAGAGTGAACAAAAAACCAAAATCTGGAAGTAGAAGAGGTCTTATCTGATCATTGCACCTGTAACATAGGGAAAGTGCGATGCATCTCACCTACTGCACACGAGAGGTTCAATGCATCCAGATTCCCAAGTGGAGAAGGTGCGATGGTCTAGGGATGAGACTTCAACTTGGTTCTGGGTCACAGTTTGTAGTTTAGTTTAGGGATTTAGGCCGAGCAAATGATAGTCAGTAAATGCAAATCACAGGGGCTGATCTAATGAGGCTACTTGAGCCACCACCAGGGAAATTAGGATGTTTGAAAATCAATTGTTCAGTTTATAAACAAAACCCAGAGATAGACTGAAGCAGCATTGATCTACTTTGCACTTACATAGCAAATGCAGTTCGAAGGCTAGCTGGCTTGACTTTAGGCTCCGTCTGTAAGTTTATAAAGAAAAAAATATAGACAAGCAAGCAAGCTATTCGCTCCCCAGTGGAGTCGCCTTTCTGTTATCAGGAAATCTAGTGTCTATGCAGAGCTGCTAGTCCCACTAAGACAGGTAGCTATCTTAGAAACAAATAGATTAAAGTTACTTTTGTTTTCCTTTACGAGAAGTAGATAGGAGAGGACAAAGAATACCAACCTCAATCTTTCACTTGGTTCTTCGCTTGTTCCTTCTCCCCTTTGACAGATCTTTGCTTCTCCTGCCTTAACCACTCCACTTCAAAGAGTACCTGTAAAGTCAAAGCAACATAATATCTTCAAAGTGCAGAGATCTACAATCATAAACAATATAGGACCAGATATATATTGACCACACAAATGCATATATTATCAGACATACAAGAATGTGGAGGAAAACTTCAATAGCTTTATTTATATAAAGATTAGAAGAGAGGATTACAACCCATTGATCTGACCCAGCGTCATCCTCCCAGCATGAAAGCCCTACCTCACCTCATGAAAAGCTTAGATCACCCAACACTATGATGTTCCACCAGGAAACCAACAACACTTCCTTACAAGATACAAGATTCCAACCTTTGGATCTCTGGGATGAGGGATCCATATATAGATGATTGCAGGGGGGTGAGTCAACTTCTGGGATTTTGATTAGTGTCTTCTCTCTGATAGTCCTTGATTCCACTTGGAGATTGATGATCTCTTACTCATCCCTGTGTGAATTCAGAGAGGCAAGTGTCATAGGAGAAGTTTCTGGAAGATTCCATGATCATCCACCTTGCAAACTGTCTCTGCCATTTGTCTACTCTCGCCCATCGCACCCTACAGAAGGGATTTACAGTATGCATCAAACTTTTTACACTGAGCAGGTGAGATGCATCACACCCTTAGCATTGGGCAATCTATATGGTCTAGTTTTGACCAGTTCTGAGCAGTTTTCTGTGGATAACTTCTGGGAGATGATGTAATCAGCTGACCTTGTTCCTTTAGGGCATGAAACAACACTTTTAGGAACTCAGAAGCCCTTGGTTTATGGACATATGTGATTGGGGTTGTAGTGCCCAAATATGTCTATAACAAAAATGTTTATAGGACATTACATTACATTACTTGCAAGCGCCTCTTGGTGCAATTAGAAAAGTCAACCAAAACATAAACTAACAATTTCATAAATTTACAATGCAATGAAAATGTAAAGTGTGTAAATTTAAATTGTTTTCCTTATACACAACTTGAGTGGGCGTAATGGTTAAGAGCACGTGTTTCCTCCTAAGAGGTCACAGGTTCAAAACTTGAAGGGGGTAGAGTATGTATGCCTTTGAACTTGTGATCTCTTAAAAAGAAAATATACTTGTGTTATTTTATGTGCTTTTAAAATTTACTCTATCTGTTAAATATAAATAAAAAATTCAAATATTAATTATGTTTTAGGAAAAAATCTCAACTATATTAATGCTTTTAAAATTCATTCAATTGATTTTTTCAAAAAAAAATTAAATTAATATACTAATCTTTAAAAAAAAAAAAATTTAAAACTTTGTTCTATAATATTGTACCAAATACTTAAATTTATACCAACATAATAATAATAGAAGTAAATATTCCTTTTAATTGAATTTTTTTAGATGCATAATAAAATAGAAAATATACACAATATTCCATACTGTAATTAACGGTTGCAGCTAAATGCAACCATGCATTTTTATGAGGAGAGATGAAAATTTGATTTTCCCTCCACTCATTGTGCCAAGTGATTCACAACCACTCCAACTCATTCAAAACCACACCATTTTTCATTTCCCCTTTTTCCCATACCCAATTTTCAATTGCGTTCTCTTTCTCTTGGTTTTTTAAGGCTCAATCCTTCAGAGTCCTAAATGAATGACAACAGAGACTACTGGTCCTAGATGTGGGCCTTGATTTGGTAGCAGAAGATGAATGGAAGGTTTTGAATAATTACGGATTTGTATATAAGAGATGAAAGTGGAATCACAATGCCCCTCCCCCTCCTCCTTCTCCCATTTCTATCGATACCACACAAATACTAGTGATGAACAGTATCTCAGATAGCATCGTCTGCTAAAAAAATTATATCTGTAAAGCACAAAGGCAAATAAATAAAAGAAATCATAGAGTGGGAATTAGTTTCCCAAATGTCGCAAAGCAGATCCACATACACAATTTCTCATTCATTAACGACCTAGTACTATATTCATCATCTGTGCCTTAGACTGAAATGCAGCATGCTCGTAAATGCATCCCGAGGGAGCTTCCAAAGTAGGTACTACACATTCTCTACCCACTTCTCTGCTAAATGTCAAACTGTTTGTTTTCTCAAATTGGGTTGAATGTGTTTATATTCCCCATTTCCCCTTGCAGACTAAATCCCAGGAGGACTTTATCCAGGGTATAACGAGTAGTAGTTGCCACAAGTTTTTTCTATTACATCCCATAGAATGTTTTTTTGCGGTTTAATTTTACTATTTAGAGATTACTCTAAAATTTGAATGGTGCATTGATAATAGTGTTGCGCTAAAGATGAATGACCATTATCAATGATTGAATATAAATTATCTACCTGTAAAAAAAAAATTCTTGTTGTACCATACTTCTTTTTCTTGATTTCTTTTATATTGGGCAGCCAATTTATGACTCTGTTGGTGCCAACTAAGAATGGGAATCTGAGTCTCGAAATATATTGTTGGGAAGGTTCCTCTCCGGAAACCTAACTTTTCTAGGATTTTCTTTGAACTCTATTGGTTGGTCTCAGGGAATTTATCTATGAATTTTTTACCCACATACTATGTCTCAAAGCTTCTTGAGTCTTTAAGAAGTGGTAGATATTCTTAGAGAAATAACTATACTCTCGCAAGGCCATAGGAATACCATAAGTTTACCTATAAATAATATCGTTCAATGTGTGGTCGTTATCCCTGTATTTGAGTCAGCAATGACACCTTTTGCTTGTTGGGTGAGTATGACGAGAGTATGGGGTAAATCCTCATAACGTTGCTTCTTGCCATCTCATTTATGAGCTTCTTATTCAAGGGTTTACCCTCTAGAAGTTGCAAAGGAACAAAGACAAAAAAGCCCTCTATCAAGGAATGAAAAAACCCCAAAGTAAGGAAGCTATTAGTTAAGGAATGTAGCCCTCTACAAAGGAACGTTTCTCTCCAAGACGAGGTGAGAATTTTGTGAGGTCCTTTGCAACTCGAAAGAATTTTGGTGTAATCTTTTTCCTAGGAACTATGCCATCCCTCCCAACCTTAACCCCTAGTCCCTATTCTCTCACACAACCTCCCTTTCCGACATCCCTTGACAACATATTATTCAGCATCCCCTCCCCCCTTCCTCATGTTGCCTTTTCACTCAGAGGGACACCAGGAGAGTAGTAAGAACAGTGGTATATGATGAAGGGATTAAAGCATAATTCCTTAAACATGGCATTCAATCTCTTTTCAATGTCCAAAGGATGATTTAGGACTGTTGTTGCTGATTTTATCCTCCTACTATTTCTATTTCCAACTATTTTCAAAGTTAACAAAGGCTTCCACTAAGGGATTCAAGACAACTATTCATTCTTACAACTTTTAGCTTTACAAATTTAGTTAGCTTTATAACTTTCCTTGCACACAAAAACCAACTTAAAAGAAAAAGATAGGTTTTTAGCCTTTTCAAATTTTGTGCCTTTGCCACCCATGCCTAAGGTGGTCGATTAATTTCTACATTTCTTGGGAAGGGGGTGGGTTATTTTGGTTTTGAAAGGGCTATTTGGAGGTCTTTTCCATGGATACAAGAGAAGCAGAAGAAACTCTGATGCTATTGAAGATGTGGGCGAATTCACAATGGAGTGACAAACATAAAGAGCATATTCAGAGTCCCATCAAATATCTGTTGAAAAAGGAAGGGAATACATCAACAAGTATGTAAATCGTGACCTCTTGAGTTATTTAGGCATCTGCATTGAGAAATTTTTGGGCTGAGCATGTTTGTTGTCTATATTTTTGTTTTGCATTCCATGATAGTGTTTTGGTTTTTTCTTGGAGTTCAACAACGAGTTCTGCAATATTTGTTTGCTTTGGATACAAATAATGCAAATATTTGAAGACTTGTTTGCTTCAAAAGGTGTTACTTTTGTTTTTGGATAAATTCGAGAGCTAAACTTTTACCTTTTGATTTCTTTTTTCATAACATTATTAGGTACTACTTTAAAACCTTCCATTTTTTCTAAAACCAACTTAATAGTCCGTGAATCCCTGTTCATTGCTAAGAGAGGTTGTTAGCAAGTAATTAGGTAATATGGAAACATGTCTTAAGAGGCGAGGGTTTCTCCACCTAAGGTTTTATCATCTTGGCAGTGTTTTGCAAGTAACATACAAATGATACCATGACTAATCTTAAGCTTGTAGTGTTTTACCTAGTGACTCCTTTCTAAGTGAAGAAGTGAAAACTTAATTTGTAACAAGTGCATGCCTTGTATTTATCTCTGTGATGACTATGGTCCTTGACATGTTGCAATGGTTGGGGACTTGTAGATAAGTTGAGCTAAATAAACTAAAAATTGAGTTTATTTTTTCCCTTTTGGGCGAGTTTTGTTTATATCAAATACACAAATTTATGTATTTGAGGATGCTTATGGCTATCTAAATTTTAAATGATTTTTTTATGTCAAAATGTTGTTTAATGAATTTATGGCATATAAATTTGAATTTTTGATATTCATGGCATCAATGTTCAATTTAAGGAAAGTCTACAATGAATTTTGAAACATGGAACTCTTCCTACTATATTTCTAGTGTTCATTAGTGACTTTAGTGTTGGAAAACTAAGATCCATGTTTTATCAGAGTCAGGCAACATTATGAAGTGATAAAATTAATATTAATTAATATAAGTAAAAGATAGAATCATATTAGTTGAAATAATGATTTAGTAGAGGTCATTTATTGCACCAAATCAATGTTATCCAAACCGAATTGTTGATCGAACCGAAAAAACTTGTGAACTGAGAACCAGTCGGAATTGGACTCAAACCAGTAAAAAACCGAAAAAAAATCAGTTTACCAAAAACACATAAAATATTCATATTTTAAAGAAAAACACATATATTCATGTGCATCCATATGAATCCAAACCATTTATACACAAATATGCAAAAGTTCTCATTTACATTGCATGTAAGGGTGCACATAACCAAAATAGCATCGGGTGCAATCCATCTTTGAATTGAAAATACTTCAACAAATAGGCTCTAGATGGCCTCTAACATCCAAAAAAAATCATGCTATAAAAAATGCCTACATATCATCAAAATCATAGCCTATATTGTGGTCTTCGCCATTAATATAACCATTTAGGCATTAAAATAAGATAGAAAAAACGTAGCATGTCATGTCAAGATTTTGTTTGATTGATGGGTACATTTTTAGTAGAGTCATGATAGAGGAGTTCGACAACCATTGCCACTAACATAAAAGTACAGAGAGGGCTTGGTTCTCTTTATTAAATACTATTTTCATACCCTTGTACATGAAAAAATCCAATGGAAATGTTGCAATCCCCCCAATCCTAAAATCCTAAAAAACTATTAAGTTTGCTGGATTTTGAGAGAAATCTAAAATTCTACTTTCTCCATATGAAATACAATGAGGTTGGAACCACTCTCAAACATGCTGAGTCATTTCATGGTAATGTTAGAAATTTAAGTAAAAGTGACATTCTCCTTGTGACATTCTCCTTTATCTTTCATTTTCATCCTTTTACTTTAAGAATTTAACTTTACCATTAATTGCATAGAAATACTAGGGCCATAGGCTTGATTATTAGGCTGAAGGCCATAAGCTTGAATATTATGCTAGCCTAGGGGAGAATTAGAAGTGGGCCAACCAACTGAAAAAATAAAATAAAAAAACAAAAAAAAGGGATTTTTTTTATTTTTATTTTTTATTTTTTATGTTGCCCTGCATAGGTACAAACTGCACAACACTGGTTTTGAACCGACCAGTTTAGTGAAATATGCCAGTTTGGAGCCCTATTTCATACTGGTTTTGAGAGAAAAACGACTGGCTTTGATAACATTACACCAAATTCACTCAATATTGGTAGGCCTTTCAGCTTGGTCTAGGATGCAATAGTTATCCATTAGTGTGGATGCATCAATTAATTCCATTGGTTGCATTCACATGACAAAATGCTTTCATGGGATTTTGAACTTTGGTTTAAGTATTGAAATTTATTTGAATTAAGTTATAACCACTTAACCACAACTCACCTATCATTATCTTTGAGTCATAACATTGGTTATGACTCATACCAATCTAAACCAAATCCCTTCAAGGCATTTTGGCATGCTTCTCCAATACTAGCTCATGTAATTTGGGTATTGCCTTATTCATGCCCTAGGCCTACATATCCATAGGTAGAAAAAACATAAGTTGAAAATGTTTTGAGCTCATACCTAATTGTCACATTTGTTCAAAAACTTTGAGAGAATCATTACCTTGTCCCACTAGTAGAAAATGGTAAAATTAGTGACTAGGTGACTAAAAAAGTTAGTCACCACAACTTTTCCAAGTGAAATACTACAAAAAATTAGCAATATTAAGAAACCCAACTAAAAAGGACTAACATAAATGACTATTTTAGTCACCAGTTAAAATATACGATTAGATAATAAGTAATACTACTAAAAATGACTAACATAAATGACTAGTTTAGTATAGGAAAACAAATATGACTACCTAACAAAAACTACAATAATATGAATTAGTCGTTTATGTTAGTCATTTTAATTGCGTCACTTCAACAATCTAAACTTACAAGTCATAGTGGATTCAAAGGTTGTTTTAGATTGGATGAAATGTTATACTTCCTTGTACATTTCTTTATTGGATTAAAGGATGATTAAAATTATGGAGCTTATTAGAATCTTTAGGGTCATATCGTTTGATCACATTCACAGGGAATCAAATTCAAAGGTTGACAAATTATTGAAAATGGGAGTGGGCCAACACCTCCTTTTGCAACACAACATAACCACCTATATATGTTGCAACCACCTTTCCAACTTATTTAGTTGTTTTCACATATATTTCACATTTCTTCTTCAACTTGCAAAGTGGTAGTGCTAAGGAGAGGGTATGAACTTTGATCAAAGAATATTCTCTTAGTACCACTACCAAATTTCCTTCATGCAACTTGCATGATGATAAATTGATGACATTTGAATGTTACAAATGTGTAAGTAGTCCACAGTCAACTTTGTTGTATTCATTGTCCTTAGTAACAATGATAAGTTTGAATATTTCCTTTATTTATCATCGCAAACACATAACTCCTTGTTGCCCCAAGCATAGTTAATATTGTTGGTGTATGATCTCTTAATTGTGGAATGGTCTCTTGATGATGATAACGAACTCTCAATATCCAATGCTCATGAATACGATGAATGAATGATCTAATGCCTTACTTTTATAGACAATTTATGATTCATTTTCTCTTTTTATTATGCCATTGTATATATGCTTCACTAGCATCTCATGCTATATGGTTAATTGAGCAATCTTTATATTTCATTTTTCAAGTATAATTTGGTTTCATGAATAAGCATAGTTGCGTAATTAAAATCATTGAAAATTTGTTAATAATTCATGGTTTGTTTGACTATTCACACACTTATCCCTAAACTTTTACTTTGAGAGTGAGTAGTTTCAAATCACTAGTCTTCATTAAGGAACTTCCTTTTATTACTCAATGACCTAGATTAGCTCGATATTTAAGGATTCCCCTTAGATAAGGATATCCTTCTTGTAGTCTAAAGAGTGAGAGAAGGCCACCAAGGGGACATTGGGTGGCTTGCTTGATGGGTGGGGTCAAGACTTTTTTTTCTATGAGAGTGTTTGAGTGGATATACAATTTAGAAAATGCTTACAAAAAAATTAGTTTCCTTTATTTCCATCACCTAAAGTACTTCCAATAAAATCACGTGCTTTTAATAAAATCTAATTTTGATAAATAACTAATTCAATAAAATTAAAAAATAAGATTATTATTATTATTGTTATTTTTTTGTATATTAGAGAATAGACATCTATAACATGTTTGTACTTAAGGATCAATTCTATGCACTACCAAAATCACCTCCAAGTGTACCCACATTGCCTCACACATGGCACACTGAGCTAATCAAAGTTTAAACCAATAACATCATAAGAAATGCCTTAACAACCCATTCTATCATAAACTAATCTACACCATATGGAAAATTAAAAATAACTTTTAATATTAAAAAATATAGCCAATTTATTTTATTTGAAAATCAATTTTAACATCTAATTTGAGGAAACTCCGTAAAATAAAATTTAATGTGAAAAAATTTAAGAAAAATAAAGTTGGGGTAAATTATTAAAATAAAAATAAGTAAAGTGAAATTAAAATTAATAGTTATATTATAAATTAATAATTCAATCATATTACTCCTATTTACCAAGTGTCAGAGGCATAAAATCTCTTCATATACAAACCTTTTTTAAAGTGAAAAGAGATTTGATCCCCTTTGCCCTTGGTAAATCCTAAATTAAGATCTAAAATTAAGATAGATCCAAGCTAGTTTTATATCAATTTATGTAATTGAAAGTAAAGAATTATTATTTTAATGAAAAGATACTTTCAAAAATATTTGTAATTTCCTCAATTTTAAAATAAAACCAGCATAGTTCCATCTTAACCCCGGATATATCAAGCGACGAGAGGGATCACATCTCTTGAGGTGAAAACCTCTTTTTTGAGTGAAAAACTTGAGAAAAGGTTTGTACCTTGAGAGATTTGATCCCTCTCAGCGCTTGATAGATCTAGAGTTAAGATGGATCTAGATTGGTTTCAGTCATGTGCAGCCAAAGAAAATCTAACGAACATATGATTAATTTTATCAATAATAAGTAAATTCATCTAATATTAATATAATCATTTTAAATATGAAGAAAACTAATAAAAACACTAATAACACACTCACACTCATAAAATAAATATCAGACATATAGAAAAACTAGACATGGTGGAAAAGGCATGAGAGACTTTCCTGTAGTCTCTCATTCTCATGAATTTATCATTATTAAAATAATGTTTATGATACATATAAATACATGAGGAAGTTGTCTCAAGATAGTGCATCTATCTTGAACAAACTTGGTTGAGAAATTTTCTCAACAAAACACTAATCTAGGAGAACTAGTTGGAGAGAATCTCTCATCCTAACTAAACTCCCTAGTTTGAGGAACTAACTCCTAATTCTCAAGATTTGATTTATTTAATTATGGTTTCTAGATTTATAATTGTTTTATTATGAGATTGAGGCTAACATTCCCCCCCTCAATGATAAATCCAAAATAAGAACAAGGAACCCTCTTCCAAGTTCTCAAGTTGAACCTTGAAAAACATTTTCCTGAAAAACCGCCAAAGATGGATGCTGAAAAAACTCAAATCTGAAGAGAACATGAATCATTTGCATGTATGATTCACCTCTGAATGTTGCTTGACAACTCCATCACGTGCCAACCTGCAAAAGGATCCATCTGTCCTTTTCTTGCAATCAACATCCTGTGTCCACTGACAAAATATGATGAATGCCCACTGGCGTATTTGTTGCTGATGATGATCACCCATTGGATGATGACTTTGAAAAATAAATCACTGTTTCTTTTACTGTGTTTGAAAACTTCTCACTCCTGACTTTGTTGTCGATCGCCCACTGGCAAATTTGTTGATGTCAAAAACTGCTCATTATAGCTTTTATTGTTGATGCCCACTAGCTGATTTGAAGATGCCCACTAGCTACTTCACTAATATTGTCAAGAATTTCAGTTTGACAACCACTGCCAATTTCATTGGCATTTTTCCCCCTTTATCAGCTGAAAGGAGAGAAAATCTTCTTCAAATTATTTCTAAATTTTGAACTCCCCCCCTTTAGGTGTAGGAGAGTTTCACTGTTGTACTCTCCCATTCAACTGCGCAAGACTACCATCTTCATTTTTACTGTTGGCTGCAATATGTGTGAGTGAATTTGATTGTAAAACTTACACAATCTTCTGACTGTGGATGACCATTCCCAAGGATCAATCCATGAATAATTGATCTTCAATCTCATTGATTGTTGTTGTTTGCTACATTTCACTGATGAATGATTTGACTTGCCACAATGGTGACAAGGATGGAGATCAAAACATTTATCTTCCAGATGACCAATTCTTTGACAATGAAGACATTTTGGTTTGATTGCAACTTCAGTTTGCGCACATGTCTGTTTGTTTGCAACTTCCTCATGGCTAGTTGATGTTATTTGATCAAGAAATCCTGCACTGATGAACTTAATGGGACTTGAATAATCTGGGATATGCAATTTGGTGTCATCTTTGTCATATCCTAATCCTCACTAATTTTTGTTACATTGGAGTTCTTCCCATGGCTTGATGATTGGTTTGGATGAAAGTTGAATTGGATCAGGGACCACTTCGACACTTGAAGTTGGTTGGATCAGTGACTTGGAATGAACATCTTTATCTTCATCGGTACGGATGAAAGACTTGGAAACATCACCCTTCTGTTGGAACTCATCTCTTTGAAGTTGCAACTCCAGTTGAAGGAACTCAATTGTTTCATGTGCTTTTTGTAGATTCATTGAAATACAAACCAGAGTTGCTTTGCTGATTTGTACCATGTCTTCATCAGTTGAGAGGATCAAATTGTTAAGAATCTTTAACAACTTAATGCTTTTCGCCATGTGAACTTGTTCACTTTGAATTCAGGCTCGCTTAATAATGATCACTTTTCTTGAATGCTTCACTGACACTTTGTGAATGCTTCAATCAAATTCAGATTGGCTCGCTTGTTGTAGATGTCATGCATTGAACTTTCACACTTGATTTTGACACGCTCGCTTGCTTTGATTGTTTGAATGACACGCTTTCTTTCTTTGTTGTTTGAATGAAACACTCACTTGATTTATTGATTATTTCTCACTTGAAGAATATAATACACTTGTTTGATTATGATTTCTTGCTAGATGGCTTGCTTGAACTTGCTTGATTGATTACTGACACTTTGTGAATTCTTGAATGTACTCACTGAATGTGCCGATTTTAAAAAAGGAAGGGTGTCGAACATTGTCGAAAATGCACCCAAGAGACAAATGACAAGTTCAATCTTGATGAATTAGTTGAATACTTACTTGACTTAATGTATTCACATTATTAATTCAAATTAGGGTGTCAGTTACAACTGAGAATGCACCCGTACAATTCAATTTAATTTGACTTTGATTACAATCGAACTTACAAATTAAGATTTGCAGGTTACAGTTTTGTATTGAGATTATTAAAAAAATGGTGCAAGTACAATTTCCAAAAAGCTGTTGTTGAGTGGCTGTAAAAATTGTTGATGTAGATGACAACTTGATTAGATGTTGATGTAGAAATGTCTTTGACAACTTGACTATGTATTATTGCTTCTTGATTGCTTGTAGTTTGCTTGATTACATAAGCTTGAATGAAATGTGCATGCAAGTTGTTCATGTGTTGTATGCTACATGTGTACCATGTTAGAAAGATACCACATGAAGGTTAGTGTCAAAACTAGACACAAAACAAAAAACAATATCAAGAATCATGCACCATCACAAACATACACATGGTGTACCTAAGATCCCCTTATTCAATTTCGGGCGGATCTAGGATACAATCACCACCAAAAATTATGATTTTATTAATTATTGGAGTACATCATTCTTGAATGTCACAACTTTGTAGTGTAAACTTCCCAATGAGAATGTCACATTTGTAAACTTTGGAAGCAAATTGTCTTCAAAAACTGCCTGCACTGACTCAATCGCTCTCAAAGTAAAAGATTACTTTGGATTACAATAATGTCTTTCACCCAAACAAATTCACTCATCGCTTCAAATTTACAAAATATGCACCTTATGACTCCACAAAATCACTCATTACTCCACTAGAAATACTCCTTATGTTGCCAAAATATACAAAAATCACCTCTTACTTCTCACTCCAAAAAACTTATCACTCCAAAATATTAAAACATACCCTTATTACTCCAAAAAAATCATTTTAGAAATAAGAAAAAACATCTTATTTCAAAAAATACCTTTTCTTATAAAATTACCTTCACATTACCTTATCACTCCATTACATTAAAAGAATGTACAAACAATACTTATCTCTCCAAAAGAAATACTTTATAACCTTCACATACCCACTTCCTCTTCTTTTTAAATGTTTTAATTTTTTTTCAAAAAGTAAAACCATTGAATAATAAAAGTTTTGTTTTAACCATTAAAAAAATATTCCCATATGTTTCTTATAACTAAAATTTGTGGGCATGAACGTTATTTATGAAGCACTCAAGACACACTTTGTCCTCAATTTATAAATATAATTAAAGAGAATTTAATGAAACCTTCCTCCTTTTTTTGCATGTGGCCATGGGCTCAAATTTCATGCTCTTCATTCCACACATGGTTCTCGATTACTACAACTATGAAAAATTGGTTCCATTATGTATTATTTTTTAATTCATGCTGAACACTGGCTTCTCCACTGGTGCAAGCATGTTCCTCCACAGGCTCTAACCTATAAAGGTCTTTTATGTCACCCAATAGAGGCATTTCTAGGATACATTGGAGCAGTTTCTTCACTTTCCGCCAAGTTTTGATTTGTTTTGCTTGTCCTTTTTTATTTCTCATCTCAATTTCAAATCCATTGGTTACTCGAGAAATCTTTCATATTCAGCTCCCCTGCGCCCTAAAAAATCACCTTCACACCTTTACGGTTCACACTGCGAACCTTTTGCTGCGGGGCTGCTACCTCACTGCAAATTGAAGATTCCCAGCAGAGTTAACACTTTATTTTCAGAGCATTCTCAGATAAATCATGGTCATCTAGGAAAACCCTTCATAGAGAAATGTATCCAGCCAATGTAGTCAGATCGCTCTACCCAAAACCTGGATTCGCCAGTAAATAACATTCCATAGTGTCCATTATGCACCGATCCAATGCTTGCCGTGGCGGAGCTGCACTGCACATTAGGGTTTCTTACACTAGTTAGCCGTGAGAGCTAAGCCAAAATTTAGTGCAGATGGATGTTGGTTCCTCCAAGTTGGTTTAACAATGGTCCTGCATCAAACTGTTCACTCACCAGAGAGCACTAGCGGGTCACTTTTTGTGCCAACTTATTTCTTTGAGAGCAATGTTGATGCAGGTTATCCCAGTTTTTGAAGTTGTTGCGGCTACCCAGTAAGCATTGTATAACCAACCTTGTACACTAGCACAAATCCAGGCCAAGGAAGCTGACATCCAGGCACTAGCCGAATTGACTCGTGCACATGATAAAAAGGAAGCAATATTTGTGGAATTGAGATATATGAATGACGATGTTGATGGTCACAAGAAAAATGGAGAGGCCATGAGAAATTCTGGAAGACGTATGCAACTGTCGTTCATTAGCTCAGGGATACAAATGATCAGGTTACTTAAACTCTTGTATACTTGAGGCAACGGAATACATACCAAGAAAACTCGATGCCTCCATGGCATTGTTTGATTCATTGTCTTTGGCTTAATGCCTTCTCATAGCGAATTATTCCAGTTCTCTTCCAATTGTAGCCTCACACCTTTAGATATCACATGCTAATCATGTAGCCATTATCATGGATGATAACTTGTGGTGGGCTGAGAAAAGAGGATTTCCAACAATTGCATGGCATGAAGCAAGCAGGAGAGCACTGAGTGAAGTTTTCAAACTATTCTGCAAGTTTGGCTTCAAAATTCTGTCTGTGTTTTCTCTCTTGACAAACAATTGACTTCGAACAAAGATAGAGATTAATTTTCTCATAGACCTGTTTCAAATTGTCTTAAAGGAGGAACTGTAAAACTTCAACAGGGAAAATGTTTGATTCTCTATGATTGGATACCTTTCTAGATTATCAAATTCGTTACAGAAAGCAATTGTGGAAGCTAAAAATGAGGACTTAGAGATGGTTTTCCACGGAAATATACGCAAGGCATAGAAATCTTTTTAAAAATGTGCAAATGAAAACAATACCCTCATACCTTAACTTGACGAGGCCACACTTATTCAAATACACTTCCGCTGCTACATGTGAAAGAATCTTCAATGGCTGACCAAAATTTATTTAGTTTGCAATACCCCACATTCATTTCTACGCAAAAACATTCCACCATAATATGCATCTCTATGTCATCCTAAAATACTGTGTCTCACGATTGAAACAATCAAGTGTACTACCAGATTCAACTCTCCTCCTCAGCAACGAGTGGTCCTCAACGCCCACACATAGTCTTTATGCAACAATTCCACAATGTTCGAGCGCTAAATCTCTGGTTCTGAATTCGGTGAATGCTCTTCTTGGCCACACTTTTAATGCTTGCATTGAGATGCTGGATCTCAACAGCTTAAAGGTCAACTCACAGTTTCAGACTCCTCTCATATCTACCTGAGTCCTCCATGAGGATTAAACCAAGAGTTTCTAGCTCTGATACCAATTGAAGAAAACTAATAAACACACTAATAACACGCTCACACTCATAAAATAAATATCAGACATATAGAAAAATTAGACATGGCAAAAAAGGCATGAGAGACTTTCTTGTAGTCTCTCATTCTCATGAATTCCTCATTATTAAAATAATGTTTATGGTACATATAAATACATGAGGAAGTTGTCTCAAGATAGTGCATCTATCTTGAACAAACTTGGTTGAGAAATTTTCTCAACAAAATAGTAATATAGGAGAACTAGTTGGAGAGAATCTCTCATCCTAACTAAACTCCCTAGTTTGAGGAACTAACTCCTAATTCTCAAGATTTCATTTATTTAATTATGATTTTTGGATTTATAATTGTTTTATTATGAGAGTGAGGATAACAAAATATGCCAATATGTCTCAGATTAATCTGTATATTTTAATTTTAATTTTTCTTAGTTGCCTTAGTTTGTTGTGATGATAATAACTTTAATGATGAAAAATGATGAAATATAAATTTTTAATGTAAATGGACAATGTAATAGTGTTGAATGATAGAAAATGTGAATAATAAGAATATAGTCAATTACAAATAGTCTTCATTGTGTTTAATCTAAAACTATTTTCTTCTATTTTTTTTATTGTCACCCTTATTACTTTTGTCAACTTTTCATTGATTTTCATATTTCCATATCGATTATATGAAAAGGACAGGTTAAACCATGAACCATTTAAATCTTTATCTCAATCTATTGTAGTAAACATCATTCCTTGTTTCTCCTTCTATCCAATATTAATAGGTTGAATTACTATAACACAAAAATAAATGTACGTTGTTAATAATTTTTTGTGCTTACACTGAAATCAATGCATAATGTTAATCCAATCAGTTTAAAATTAATGTACCATCATACGTCCAATTACATCAAAACAGAAATCAACATTTACATTGAAATTAATGAATCTAATGCAAGCAATTAAATAAGATTATAAAAAAACATTTACACTAAAATCACTGCATCTAATGAAAGCAATCAAATAAGATTAGAAATCAACACTTACACTCAAATCAATTCATCTAGTGCACGTAAGAAAATTGGATTATAAACCAACATCTACACTGAAATTAATGCACCTAGTGCAAGTAAGCAAATAGGATTATAAAGTAACATTTACACTGAAATCAATGCATCTAGTGCAAGCAATCAAATAAAATTAGAAATCACCATCTACATTGAAATCAATGCATTTAGTGCAAGCAATCAAATAAAATTTGAAATCATCATCTACACTGAAATCAATGCATCTAGTGCAAACAATCAAACATTATTAGAAATCAACATCTACACTGAAATCAATACATCTAGTGAAAGCAATCAAATAAGAATAGAAATCACCATCTACGTTGAAGTCAATGCATTTAGTGCAAGCAATCAAATAGGATTAGAAATAATTTATATTGAAATTAATGCATCTAGTGAAAGCAATCAAATATCATTAGAAATCAACATCTACACTAAAATCAATGCATCTAGTGCAAGAAATCAAATTGGATTAGAAATCACCGTCTACACTGAAATCAATGTATCTAGGGCAAGAAATATTCTTCCCTCTCCCCCCCATATATATCTATATATCCCTCCATCTCTCCTTATTTTCCACTCTATCTCAACACCCCAAACACACATGCTATTTCACTTCATATCTATCAATTTCTTTGTCCCTCCCCCCTTTCTCCATCTCTCTCTTCTTTCCTCTCTGCACTTTCAATCTATATCTCTATCTCCCTTTGGATCTCTATATCACCACCAAAACATACACTCTATTTCTTCAATCTATGTACCTATCCCTCACTCCTCCTCTCCCTCTCTCTCTCTCCCTCTCCCCCACTTTTATCTCTCTTCCCTACTTCTTTCCTCTCTCCCTCTCTCTCCATCCTCTTTATCACTCCCTCTCTCTCTCTCTCCACCTTTCTCTCTATATTCCTTTCTTCTTACCTCTCTCTCTCTCCCCCTCAAACTCCATCTCTCTTTCCCTCCCTCACTCCACTCTCTCACATCCTCTCTCTCTTCCTTCCTCTCTTTCTCTCTCTCTCTCTCTTACTCTTCAGCCTCCAACTCTGTTACTATATCCATCCCTCTCTCCTTCTCTCCCCCATTCTCTCCATCTCTCCTTCTTTATGTTTATCTCAACCCCAAACATACACACTCTCTCTCCATCTCTCCCTTGTTACTCCCTCTCTCTCAACACTTCTCAGTCTCTATGTATTTCTTCTTCCCTCCCTCTACACCCCTTCAACTCCATCTCCCTATCCCTCCCTCTCTCCTCCTCTCTCCCTCCCTCTCTCTTCTCTCTCAAATCTTCTCTCTCGTACTTCCTCTTTCTCCCTTTCTCTCCTACCTCCCTTTCTCTTCCCCCATCACTCTCTCTCTCTCTCTCTCTCTCTCTATCTTTTCCCTCTAATCCTCTCCCTTACCCCATCACTCTCCTTCTCTCTCTCAAGTATTATCTCTCATTCTTCCTCTCTCCCACTCTCTCTCTCTCGCTTTTCCCTTTAATCCTATCTCTTCCCCCATCTCTCTCTCTCTCTCTCTCTCTCACTATGTTAATATATCCCTCCCTCTCTCTTTATGTCTACTTGTCTACCCCCCTTCTCTCTGTCTGTCCTTATTTGTCCCTTTATCTCACCCCTAAACATACACTCTTTCTCTCCATCTCTCCCTTGTTACTCCCTCTCTCTCTCTTCACTTCTCACTATCTATGTCTTTCTTCTCCCCTCCCTCTCTCCCCCTCCAACTCCATATCTCTATCCCTCCATCTCTCCTCCTCCCTCTCATCCTTCCTCTCTCGCCCTTTCTCTCCTATGTTTATCTCTCTTCCCTCGTCTCCCTCTCTCTTTCTCTCTGCCCTCCAATCCTCTCACTATCTCCGTCCCACTCTCCTCTCTCTTCCCACTCCATATTTGTGTCTCCCTCTACCTCTTTTACCCTTGTCTATCTCTCTCTCTTTTAATCCTCCTCTCCCCTCTCCTTGAGTTTATCTCCATCTCTCCCTTGTCGCTCCCCCTATCTCTCCACCTCTATAACTTTATGTCTTTGTTCTTACCTCCCGTATATATAAAGTTAATATATATCATGATATATTAATATATGTTATAATATACCAAATTAATATTGGATTAAAACAAAGTTATTATATTTAATAATCAATATTATGATATATTAATATGAATATTAGATTTAATAATAATAATAATAATAATCTTTTAATATTAATATTGTGGTTAATAGTATTTTTTGCATGATATTAATAATAATTTGGCCCATGGTATTTTTCCCATAGGCTTCACCTAAATAAAACCTATTTTTTGAGTGTTAGTAAGTGTAAAGAGGTTTATGGAGAAAATATAAAAAGAGGTTTTATTTATTTACCATACCTCTTGTTTATTTATATTTTTATTTATTTATCATATTTCTTTTATTTACAATGGTATTTGGCCCATAGGCTTGGTATATAATTAGATGTTGATTTCTAATCTTATTTGATATGTTTTTATTTATTTACCATATATCTTTATACCTCTTTTATAAATATGGTAATTGGCCCATGATATTAATAATTAGGTGTCCCGTAGGATCCAGCTAAATAAAACCTATTTTTTGAGTTTTCATAAATATAAAGAGGTTAATGGAGTAAAGATAAAAAGAGGTTTTATTTATTTACGATACCTCTAGTTTATTTTTATTTTTTTTATTTACCATACCTTTGGAGTAAATATAAAAAAAAAGTCTGATTTATTTACCATACTTCTCGTTTATTTATATTTTTATTTATTTACCATACATTGTTTTTACTATTCATAAACCTCTTTATATTTTAAGTTTATGTTGTCTTTATACATAATAGTAATAATTAGATTGAATTTTAAATATGGCCCACATTATATTAACAATGTTAAATGTTAAATATTAAATTTGGGGTTTTGGGTGATTTTTCCCTAAACAGTAGGGGTTATACATCATCTTGCCTTGATAATTGGCAATGTAAAGGCATTGTTTTACATCTGGTTTCTACCAGGGTAACACCTATCCAAATCTCTGAGAGGATAAAACTAATCTAGATCGTGTGGCTGGATTTTCAATGGATCCATGTGTTTGGTTCCCCTGAATACGACATCTCAACCATCAGAGTGATTTCATATTCTATCAGGATTAAACTAGCGACAACTAGTTGGGAACTAGAGAAAGAGAGATGCAGTGAGCTGCTGAAACCTGGAAAAAAACTAGTAGGTTTTTAGATTTGAAGTTCCTTGTAATGGAGACATGGTGGGTGCTTAAGATGTTGGTTACATGTCTGGCATGCCAAGGTTTTATTGAAGGCCAGTCTTTGACAAAGTTGAGAAAAACTTGGGATCCAATTCTCGATTACTCTCACATTGTTGTTGAGCTAAATCAAATATTTAGCTTGCAAAATGATTGATCTAGTAATTACGCACTATGGCAAAGGTCAACTATCTTGCTTCTTGGTTGATCCAGATTCTATGCTAGATCTAGTGAGTAAATCTTAACAAAGTGTGAAAAATCATTTCGTAATTAATTTTAGATTTTTTGGAGTATTTCCATATTAATTTTTTTTTTTATTAGATTATGTTTTTCATCTATATCTGGAATATGACATTGGATGGTTCCAATCTTAGATTTCACATTTTTTAATTATTTAAATGATATTTATTTGATTTTCCTAGAGCTTCTCTACATTATTTATTTCTCTTGGGAGATCAAATCTTCCATATATGTCTTCAAAACTTCGACTCAAAAAACCATTATCCTTTTTCTCTTAAATGTGTTATTTTTTTTGGTTGAATTCAAATTGCAGAAAAACATGGTTGTGAATGCAACTTTAGCAGCCATGGCCAAACACGCAGGAAAGCATGGTGTAAAGGTTTATTAGGTTGCTTCTATGGTGGTAAATCCCATAACAATTCAATAATTTTTCAAAATAATATTTGAACATTTTAAATATAACCCCTACATTGATCACAAAGGAAACCCAATAAAAATTGTTGAAGCAATTGACCTGTGTTAATACTATGGAGAATTATGGGTAGGCTCTCGACATAGCAACGTAAGTTGTAACGATACTCTCTGTTTCTTAGTTGGAATTTTGATGAATATAAGTGGAATTTGAAAAGTTAAAAATTTACTCATCTAAATTTTACTTTGCATATAATATCTGCATATAATCTTTGTTCAATTTGTAGATTCATTATTTAATCTAAAGAATTATCCATTTACCATAATTATAAAAAAAAAATACATAAAATGAATCATTGCAAACTGATAGTCATATTGCAGATAGCAGGGTTATCAAGATCATCTACAAAATATATGTTACAACAATTGAAGCACCTAGAAAAGATCTACGAACCATATGCATTCTACTAAGGAAGGTGAACTATGTGCAATGGAGATGAAATACAAATTTGTTGGTTATGTATTGTTTTAAACATTTTGATTGGTAATCAAGCAACATACATTAATAATTTTTTTAATATATTTGTGCAGATTCGATACAATAGTGAATTTTTTTTTCAATAGCTCTCTAAAGATGAACGAGACAGTTTCATATTTGATGTTAAGATTATCAAGTGGAAAAATTACATCGAAAATATTCATATTCCCTGACTTGGTGAATATATCTTAAATGGGTGAATATGTATCAATGGATCACAATGGTTGCAATGGCCATGAAGATATCAATTTTCACTTTCCTGAGTTCACTATTTTTGGGAGAGTGATGGGGGTTGTTGGAGCATAAAGTTGTCCAGATATAAATGGAGGTGGTGCCAATGTGAAGGTTAAACTCATTTCCACCAGCAATGATCTCATTAATGTTGTGTTAATGTCGCAGGGAGGAAGTTACACGTTTAGAAATATTACTCCAAGGAAATATAGGTTGGTTTCTTCCCATCATGAATACATAAACTTCATCAATCCTCGAGCAATATACAAATATCAGGTCATATCAAATCCCACTACATTTTTTTTCAAAAACAAAAGGCCATGATATTTTTCTCTCTTTGCCTTCGTTTGATACACATAATAAGTTTGGATATTCCTTAAGGATGAGTGCCCGGAGAAAACAATAGCCCTCCATGAAATCAAATGTGAAGAAGTGGAAAGAGCGGGCTCTGTGAGCCAACTGCTAAACAAAGGAAGAAGATACAAGGTCATACCTAATTTCAATCCTAGCTAGGATGGCGCTGCACATGAGGTACAATGATTGAGGTTTATAGAGTATATTTTCTATAATATTCTCTTTCAAATACGTGATTCTCATGTTCTCTTAACAATTTTCCAAAGAGGCTCTCCAGAGATGGAGTTAGGCTTTGGAAATCTGGTAGTAGATGACATCATTTTTGTCCCAAGTTATGATATGGATCTCTTAGTTGTTTCTTAGGGTAACCCTATTTTAGGTGTTCATGTATACCTTTAGTCAGATGATGTACATGAGGTGAAGTGTCCTCAAAGAAGTTCATTGGCCAAATCAAGCACTTTTTCATGCAATATCTGATGCAGATGGGAAATTTGCTTTTAATTTTATTCCACATGGAAAATAAAGGTTGTCACCATTCTACAAGGGTGAGAATACAATATTTGATGTTTCACTTCCATCTATAGAGGTTCTTGTTGAGCATAGTCATGTTAATATATATCAACCATTTCAGGTCTGAGGATTCTCAGTTGGAGGACTTGTGGTGACTTTTGAAGGAGTCTGTTTTGAAGGTGTTAAGATATTAGTTGATGGACGAGAAGAGCTACAATAGATGTCCAAGGATATTACAAACTTGATCATGAAACATCAACACACTACACATCAAGGCTGAGAAGGATCACTTCGAGTTTGGTAGTTTGGAGAATTTCATGGTTGTGCAAACATGGCTTAAAAGATAGAAGCAACACATTATAATATTTATGGTTCCCTAAAATTAGTGAAAAATGGCTATTATGGCAAGTGTCAAGTTGGCTTGACACATGGGTTAGACAATGTTAAGCCTCAACTAAAGAGGATTGATGATATGGGAAACTTCTGCTTCAAGGTTCAACCAGGTTAATATCGAATGTCCCCACTGACCACAACATGAGAACATGATTTTGGTCTTCAATTTTCACCATCACATATTGATGTGATAGTAACTAGACCAATGTTTGGAATTGAATTTATAAAGGCCCTTGTTGATATCTGTGGATCGGTGATATGCAAGGAAGGATGTGACTCCTAAGTTTCTATATCATTTACTTCTTTGGCTGTTGAACTTTGGGTTCAAAGAAGCTTAACTCTTTAAGTTTAACAAATGAGAGAAGTGACTTCATATTTGAGAAAGTCCTACCTAGTGCATTGTGTCTTGAGGTAAAACATGGACCTTCATCTGATTTGTTAGATTGAGATGATGAAAGGTGTTGGGAGAGAAAGGTTATTAATGTCAATGTTTGTGTTTCTAATCATTTAGAGATAGTGTTTATCCAAAAACGCTATTGGTTGCATATTATGTCTACTCATCCTGTGGTTTCTTACATCATACAACCAAACAAAGAACCCATGAATTTGTTGATTGAGAAAGGATGGTAGCAAATCTTCTTAGAAGCTTCTTGTGTGCACATTACTTCATTTCTTGGACTCGTGCATTTTCTTTGGAATGTCTTCATTAGAATTCAATGTATTGAACCACAAGCCTATATATTTGACTGGTGAAAAATATCTACTGAGTGGTGAATTACATGTTGATTCAAATTCTTATCCCAAAGAAAATGAGTTGTCTCGAAGCATTATTGTAGACATATGGAAAAATGAGGGTGCACTTATAGATATGATCAATAATGTCAAACTTGTTTCAAGTGCTAATGGACCAAGCAACATTGTTGTATATCAGTACACTCACTAGGCCAATCTTGAAGATGAAATGGTCTTTGCTCAGAGAGATAAAAGGAATTCTAGTGAGAAAAGTAGTTTTGAAAAGGTCTTGTTTTATCCAAGAAGTTAACACGTTGTTGTTAAAATTGATGGGTGCCAACCTGCTATTCCTTCTTTTGTGAGGTGCCCAGGAAAGTACATTCAGGGTTAGTGCTTCCAACAATCCCAAGTGTTGACATTAAAGTAATTGCTCAAAATGACAGTAGCAATGGTCATTTAAAAAAGGGTGACATCGTTCTTCAAACTTCGACAGGATCAGATGGTCTGTTTTTGGGTGGTCCTCTGTATGATGATACTGAGTACTATGTTGAAGCTTCCAAGGGATATCATTTAAAAACACTTGCATAGGACCCCTTTTGAAGCTTAGCTATATGCTCATCCAATTTGATTGGATGCCCCACTCAACTAGACAAACCATAAATAATATTTGATCGTTAGTATTCGACCTTCTGTGCACTCCCTGCGTTTGTGGTCCTCAGTAGACAAATCATTGAATTTGCGTCAAATAGCTGCTAGATATGGCCAAAACATCTTCAATCGCATTGCTTCAAACTACAACCATGTAAGTCTGTATTTTACTATTACTTTTAACGCTTTACAATGAAACCCTTATAAATGCAGGTTGTATGTGGATAAAATATAAACCAATGTAAATGTAGGTTGTCTTGTATGTGTATGTAGCGGCATACATGATAAAATATTTGAGAGTGAATGGGATACTGTTTCAAGAGCTTTCATGCTCTATCTTGAGAATCAATATGCAATGTGGAAGAAATTAGACTGCATTGGAAATGGACTCATATCCCAGTAATGCATACAATTTCTTTGTGAACATATTGATTGAGATGATGGGGAGCTTTAAATCATTAAAGGAGATGGTCATATGTGTTGTGCCTTTGCTTAAATAAATGTGCGTCTTCTCAATTTCTTGTTCAAGAGGCTTCCTAATCTCCAATGTTTGTTAATGGGTGACAACTTTATCTTGGTAAAAACATAATTTCTTCTTTTCATTTACATGTGCAACGAACAACATGTTTCAATGTTTAGAATGTTTGCATTTTCTACTTAGTTGTCAGGTACAACATAATTTTGTTTTATACAAAGCATATACTGATGTAGCTTAGGTTGACTATTATGTTTTGGTTCATTATTATGTCATGTTTGCAGATTCAGTATATCCAATAGATATGAAACAAAACCAAGTAACGACTTTGTTTCATATGTATTCCTTAATGAAAATCTACACTACCTAAATTTAAAAAGTTAACTTGCTATAAGATGTGAAAAGATCATAAAATTCTTCCATGGTTTTTTTCCATGATGTTAATAATGAATATTTATATCTTTTACCTCACAAATGAGTGAAGAGTTGGCTTATTCTAGTTTTGAAATGAAATGCAGGAACTTTCAAAATATCCCATACCTTGACGTCTCAGATCCCCACTCTCTCATCTCCGTATATACATGTTTATGTAGACATAATTGAATTTCATGATAGGAAAATCAGTGTATTAGGTTTCTTTCTTCAGAGCACCCCTGCTATAGAGATGATAGAACTTCATTTAATTGATGACTTGAATTATGACGATCCATGATATGTAAATATTCTTTTTAAATACATGCTTAAAAATCTTTAAACCATTGACCAGTAAAAAGGATTCCTGGCTTCATTTTATTTTATTTTTTTCTTTATGAAAGGGTATGACCAATGTACTTTGTATGTGGATGCGAGGATGAATTCTACTGTGGATACGAGGATGTGGACACCAGTGGAATGACCTACTTAGTCTTGGGAAACATTGAGTATGGAAGAGGATTGCAGTCTCATGGAGTGGGTATGCGACATTTTGCCCCATTTTCATTTTATTTATCATTCATTGTTTGTGCTCATTCTAATAATCAATTTTAATTATTTATCTTTTTTTCATTTATATCATTAACATTCCATGTTTCCCAGGCAAGGTAACATTTTTGATTGCTTTAGATGAGCATCCTGTAGGATTAGGATGTTCCCAATGAGTTTTGAACATTTGTCCAATATGCCTTGTCAATTTTGGATTGTTATTGTGGGTTATCGCTTTAATTGTTATCTAGTTTGACATTTGATTGAAAATGAAATTCCATGCTTTTATAAATTATTTTTATGTTAATTTTTAAAAGTACTTAAGAAATTTGTCTTCAGTAGCCACACTTCAAACAATGGATTTCACACTACTAGGTTTAAGGTTTTGGTTATGTATTTGGTTAAAATTCCCCAATATTTATATCATATCTCAAGTGTTAGGTTTGGGTTATTTATTTGTTTAAAATTTCCCATGATTTATATCATAGCTCAACCTTTTGAAATTCATGCATTCATTCCATTCGAATGTAACACATCACGACAAGGATTGGCCCTATTAAGCTCACCAACTCTATTACTATGCTTCATGAATCATAATTCAAATGGAATCTGAATTTGGTTCTTTTCCTTGACTAAACAATATTAAGAAAAATCCTCTCATTCAAACTCGACCCCAAGTCATACTCAAAATTTTGACATGTGAATAGTATTGTCTCAGTAGAAAGTTTAACACTCAAGTCCTTGCAAGTCAAACAAGACTATCCATTTTTTTTTTAAATTGATCATATCCTTAAATTGTTAGCCCTTGGACTCCTTCATTAAAGAAAATATCATTCTATGATCTTGATAATTGGTCTATCAAAACATGAGTGGGGTGAAATATGAGCTAAGGAGTGGAGAAAGAAATTTTCCTTGACATTGCCTAGAATATTTTGAAATTTTGGGAGCACATCACGTGACACTACCATCACCACACCAACATTATCTGGTAAAGCTCCATTGCAAGAGGCATCCACTGATTGATGTTCCTCAAGCTATGACTGTAAAGACGATTCTTCCTGAAATGTTTTCCTAGATGATGATAATGATATATAGTCCTTATCATCATAACGTACGGATTTTCTTTCTTCACCCTTGCTCCACCTTCCCCCTCCCAATTGTAGATAAGGATCGGTTTCTCTTGCATGCTTCCCTCTGATTGAAAAGTTATACCCATACCTGAAATCCTCGTCTTGATCTTGGTTCTTATGCTTCTCTTCTTCTTCTAAGCTAAGAAATTGGAAAAACATTACCTCCCTTCCACCACAAATAGATAAACCATTTTTCCTACGCTATCTTTCAGGTTCCACAAGAGGAATACTAAACAATTCTCGACCTGTTTATCCCTCACCAATCACCATAGCAACATCTTGATTTGGACCGGATCCATCTATTATGTTCGTAAGATTGGATTCAGAACTATCAAGGTCCTTCAATGGTGGGGAATCTGCAGATATTGAATGAAAGGGAGGGACACCTGAATTTCCAAACCAAATAAAGGTAGCTCTCTATCCATTCACATAAGCATATGAAACGAGAAACTAGTTTGACAAAACTTGGAGAACTTTCATCACTCTCTCCTACAACGACACCATAATATAAATGTAAAAAAATTCACAAAAAGATCCACACAGTCATTACACTAATTATGATATTTTTTTATGACTAAAAATTACTAGCCGCCTTGCTAATTAATGACCAATAAGGGGCTTGATCTTAATACATGATCTATTTTCATCATTACTATCCTCAACATGTTCTATTATTTAGAGTGAGATTTTGTGAATTAGTAGGCTTGTTTTTCCACATTTCTATTTTTATATCCCACACAATTGGAATCCTACTACATTTGGCCTCCTCTACTTCCCTAGGCTACATGTTTTAAAGAGGGTCAAAAACACTAATGATATGTTCTTTTGCCATAAGTTCTTCTCATTTTTTTGATGAATTCAGTGGAAATTTTATTCATGCCAATTATGTTGCAAGAAATAATGTTCCATTATTCTTTTTTATCATCTCTTGTTTATGAGTTAGCATGCTTCTATTGTACTAGTTCATTACGACTATGTCATGTAAAGATCAAATTGAGTGGGTTTTAAATTTGATTTCCATTGCAGTCAACAGCTGAATATATAAGTTTTTTGTTAGGTTGAATGATGGGACAACACACTTTTATTTCCACTAGTGCTCTCTTTTTCATATACTATCACAAGTGCAGAAATAAAAACTCGCTTTTCCTTTTACCTGGATAAGAAAATGATGACAACTTTGTATTTTGTAGTGACAAGGATAACAATGTATTGGA
The DNA here is from genome assembly GCA_000404065.3 of Pinus taeda. Lineage (NCBI taxonomy): Eukaryota > Viridiplantae > Streptophyta > Pinopsida > Pinales > Pinaceae > Pinus > Pinus taeda. The sequence continues at coordinate 73,673 of APFE030019066.1, forward strand.
GATAGACCTTGAGCCCTTCAATTCATCATTTCCTTACCCAACACGACCATCTCTTATTGGTAACAGAGTTTAATTTTTGAACCAACATTTGTCTTCAATACTATTTCATGATAAAGAAAGAACACAACCATTGTTGGATTTCCTTCGAGCACACAAATACCAAAGCCATGTTATTTTTCTTTCCTTGGTTAATATATTGCATCATTGTGTTTGATAGTTAATTCATTATTATTCTATGCTAATAAATCTCTATCAAATAGCAGAGAAGGATGACCTGGCTATTTCAGAGATATATAATATGAATTAATTAAAAAATCGCAAGGTTATTTCAATTCTCATCTTTTTATTTCAATTCTTTAAAGAAAAATATATATTCAAATACCAATTCAACTGAAACCAAACTAAAATAGAGAATCCTAGTTATGAATACATTTCTCTCCATAACTTATAATGACATTATTTTTTGGAATTATACTTGAAGTTCACTAATAATAACGTAGATTTATATATTTATTTTAACACCAAATTTAAATCATGGTAAAAATAAGAATATCCCATTAAATATGACCTAAAGATGAGAATATCACCTTTAGTTTGAGCACGTGGAAGAGTAATTTCTGAGGTGTGAAGTTTTATTAGAGGCATTGTTTGTTTATTTCTTTGGTTAGAAAATGGTTTCCTCTTGCTTTTATGTGACTTTAAATTTATCATATCTAGCATGTTGAGAAATGGGAAAGAATAATGTGTGACATTTATCTTGTAGAAATTGATGTTAAATGAAAGGATATAGAGTTTAACCAAGCTACAATCCGCTTTGGTAAAGGTAGAGGGACATGTTAAAAAGTTACCTAAGAATACACCATATACATAGTTTGAACATAAGTAGTATATGGCTTTTTCATTTGCAGATATCTTCTTTTTTCTATCCAAGATATCACAACAAGAAAAATATTGATATTGTAGAAATTATTAGAGGACCTCATTGAGGTCAATTTTTCTGATGTTCTACTTGATTGATACATCCTCATGATAGGAAGGCTTTAAATACGAATTAATATGTTACCAAAACAAATTCTATTCAAATTTTATACATATAAAAGATAAAAAAAAATGTTAATTCTTTCATTTGATTGTTACTTGACTCTAGTGTGGGCAGGTTACATGAAATGTGATTGGAAAAAGGATGGGGAGACAATATAGAGATCATGTCTTGGATATGATTCATTTGTTGTTGGAGATCCTTTAGGCACTTCAACCATCGACTTTGGAACTGTTTCTAGTAAGTATTCCTATGGTTTTTAATGTTGTGATTCTTTCACCTCATGGTTATTTGGGAAAGAAAATGATTTAGGAATGCATGATAAGATATCGATGGACAAGTAAACAATTTTTTTATAATTGCAATGCCCATTCCATGATATCCTCTTTTTATTGTTTGATTGTATTTTGAATGTTTATTTCGAATTTGATTTACATTTTAACTAAGAAATTGAAAGTACTTGGTATTATGTCTGTTTAAACAACAAGCAAAGCTTGAAGATGAATTGATATTACACAATCTTGATTGAAATCCTTTTAACTATTTTGTATTGAAATATTTTCATGATTATTAGAAAAGTTTACTTTCATATTGTTATTTGAGAACATGTTGTTTATATATTGACCAAGTTCATGTATTAGACAAGAAATTGTTGTTGCGAATAAAATAACAAGGATTAGACATCACACCTTATTTTATCAAGTTATTTACATCTTGAGCTTTTTAGCATGTAACTTAGTTGGCATGATTGTGCCTAAGATTTCCCTAAAGGTTGAATACTAAGTTACTAAGGTGTTCTTTTCTATGGTGACTTTAATTTATTTATACAGGTCATCTGGCCACATAGTGGCCACTATCGCTCAATTGAAGTAAACTTGTTTGAGTTTTTTGCTTTTATGGGGAAGAATGGATTTAACATTGTTGATGTTGAGGTATATGTAATATAAATCCTTTACAGTCTACTTTCATTTATATTCTAGTGTTCATTGTCTTTCATGTCTTACAGTCTGAATTCTAGGTTCTTTTGTTTCCAGAAAAGGAACTCAGTATTGACGGTAAGCAGTAGGATTTGAAGAAAGAGGAGAACACTAGCTCTGGAGTGACAAATGCAAAAAGACAGAGAAGAGAACCAGTATAGTGGTACCCTTAAAGCCAATATCCCACATAAGACACACACATAGAGATTGATGTTCAAGTCTTCATAGTTGGTGAATTCACCTGCAATGACTTGACAACACAATGATAATGTTTTATAGTGATGAAACAACATTTCATATGTAAATTGTAGTCCAACCAATGTTAAGTTGGAAACTCATATTGTACTACTCTACATTTCGTATAATATAATTTCTGAGGTTGAAATTATTTATTGTTGCACTTGATATTGTTTAGTATTTTAACTAGCATATGTAATTTTGAATTTTCATATTAGATGAACCAATTCACATTGTGTGATGTTTTTGTTTTTGTTTTTGTTTTTGTTTTTTTTTTAATTTAGTCGCAAAATCATACTAAGTAATCTATGTTGATTAATAATGAACACATAAAATCAATCTAAAACTATTAAATTAGTAGTTTATATTGATTAATGATGAACACAAATAAAATGAATATACGACTAAATTAGTTGTTTATAATGATTATGAATGAAAATAAATGAAATGACTATAAACTACTAAATTAGTCATTTATATAATGAATATGAAACTACCGAAAAAATATAATTGACTACTACAAATGAATAATTTTTCATTACAAATGAAAACTAAATTTTGCATATATATGACTATTAGTAGCTAATCTACAGTATCTTATAACACGACAAAAATTTAGTCATATTTCTTTGATCATTACTTGGTTTTAAACGACGACTAAAATTTGCATATATATGACTATTAATAGCTAATTTACAGTATCTTATAACACAACCAACATTTTGGTCATATTTCTTTGGTCATTAATTGGTTTTCTCAGATGATCGTATAGTAATATATTTTGTTGTATATTTGGTCATTAATTGTGACAATTAATGACTAAATCAATAACTAAATTAATGACCAAATTTATGACTAAATATACTGTAGGAATTTACAGCGTAAGTTCCTCAGACAGAACACCAAAGGACACCGCTCACAAACAGATCACAGATCAATACACCAGTATTTTTGACGTGGTTAAAACCCTCAAAGAGGGAAACAGTCCACGGCCTAAGCCAACGCGGCCACTTTAGGCAATTTATTAATAAAAGAATGAAATTTTACATAAGCTTCTCTCATGAACGATTAACCTACAAATGACCCTCCATGCTCTTTAAATAGAAATCATGGGCCAATCAGGTGTTAAGCCACGGATCAAGTGTCGTTAATACCGAGGAGAGAATGAACCGTCGGATCACTACATATCGTGACCGTCGGATTGTAAGTTACAAAATGTACAACGGTAAAGAAACACACTTTACCTAACGCTAACCTAACTCTATACTAGACCAAGTTGAACTTAACTATTCCTATTCTATTCCTATGTGTCGGAATATCCTAACATGTCCAAGTTAGGGGGAAGTCTATAAATGGACATGTCTTACGCTACAATCCCAGTTTACAAAGGTGAACATTTAAGATTATACATAGAAGTAAGATTCATTATTATAGTTTTTAAATAAAATCAAGGAATTAATCATCCCATTTATGCTATTGACCAATATTTTGGATGCTTTACTTTAGCTTCTAATGATCTTCCAAATCCTCAAATTAGCATTCAAGAAACTATCAATAACCCTTAAATTATAAACACTGACATTTGGAAAATGTATTTTGAACTTCCAAAGATGGGGTAAGGGTTGGAATTGCACTCATCTCTCCTGATAAGAAAAATATAACCCAATCTTTTAAATTGGATTTTGAGGTCAGAAACAATGTGACAAAATATGAAGCCTTAATTTTAGGATTGGAGTTAGTTAAAAGTCTGAAAGTTAAAAACATGGATGTATATGGTGATTTAGAGTTGACTGTTAAACAAATTAGAAACCTGTGTCAAACTTCCTAGGCCCATAGTTTATAGTAATGAAGTTTGGGACTATGTAGATAATTATTGTCAAGCCTTCAATATCACATCAATCCCAAGAGAATAAAATATTCATGTTGATTCTTTGGCAATTTCTGCAAGTTCTTTTAAAATAAGTGATCATTTGCAATTGCATTATCTGATTGAACTAAAATACAAACTTTCCATTCCTGAAAATCTCAAACACTAGAAGGCTTTTGAAGATGATGAAAAGTTAAAATAGTTTTTATAGGCAATAGATGAATTTTTTGCTTTACATGTGGAAGAAGAACACATTGATGAAATTAAATCAAATGAGGATGATAAAAATGCACATTTAGAATGGAAAACTATTGATCATGATATCATTTAGTTATCAAATAATTACATTCCAAAAGGATTAGTTCCCCTTGAAAAACCTTTTGATCATAATGATGTGTCAAAAACTTCATTTTTAAATTCACATCAAGAAAACTTTTAGCACTGTAATATTGGTACATCCAAAGAAATAAGAAATGTTAAAATCTCAGCATCATTGCCTCAAGAAATCAGAGACAAGTATATCAATATTTTCAAACATTATAGAGATATGTTTGCATGGTCATATGAAGAATTGAAAACCTATGATACAACCATTATTGAACATGAAATTCTTCTCAAACTTGAAGCTAAACCATTTCAGCAGAAATTAAGAAGAATAAACCAAGTATTTCTTCCAATCATTAAGAAATAAATTAAAAATCTATTGGATGGAAAAATAATTGTTCCCTTAAAATATTTTGACTGGAGAGCAAACATAGTACCTGTTAGGAACAAAAATGGTGAAATAATATTGTGTGTTGATTTTAGGAATATGAACAAATTGTCTTTAAAGGATAATTATCCATTACCAAAAGTAAACCAACTACTTCATAGGGTTTCAGGATAAAATAGGATTTCAATGTTAGATGTATTTTTTGGATATAACCAGATTGAGGTTAGTCCAAAAGACAAAGAAAATACAACATTTACAACTTCGTCGAGTACATTTATGTATGCCAAATTCCATTGGTTTAATCAACGTTGGAGAAAAATTTCAAAGAGAAATGGATCTCGCATTCGTTGGTAAGATAAATAAATTCATTTTCATTTACCTTGATGATTTAATTGTATTTTCTAATTCTGAATATAAACACTTGAAAATTTTGAGAAACTTTTTTGAAAGATCCATGAAATATGGGATTTCTCTTAATCCCAAAAAGTCACTTTTTTCCATGAAAGAAGGAAAGCTATTGGGACATATAATTTCAAAGGAAGGAGTTTTTATTGATCCAAAAAGATTCTCATCATTTCAGGTAATTATTTTACCTAGAAATAAAAAGAAAATTCAATCATTTTTAGGAAAAATAAATTTCTTAAGAATATTTATACCAAATTATGCTGAGATTGTGAAAGATATTACTGATATGCTCAAAAAAGATCATGAAGTCAAATGGATAGTACAAGCTAGGTATTCTTTTTCAAAGATAAAAAAATACATTTCATAAGCCCGAGTACTAGCTAGTCTAGACTACTCAAAACTCTTTAGTATCTTCTCACTTTCCTCTGACACTGCTTGTTAGGAAACTAGCTCACAAAAATATAGAAAAGAAAGATAAACGCCTTAGAATTCAACCTCTTCAAGGGAGCAACCTCCTTTACATTACACAAATCAACAATTCTTGGATGATACAAATGACAAGACCTCCTTTCTATATATAGGAGTCTAAGGGGTCATAATATAATTAGAGCTGACATAACAATAATAATGTAAGGGCACTATAATAACACTAGTGGGCTTCTATGGGGCACAATAATAACAATATGGGGACTACATGGGTACAAAAATATAATAATGGGGTTGTACTAATAACAGTAAGGGGTTACACTAGTAGTACAGGGCCTAACATGCTCCTCTCATTCAAAAAGTGTTGTCCTCAATGCTTGAGTAGTTCTTGATACTTCTGTATAAAATTCTTGTCCTCCTATGTGGAATCTTCAGCAAGTAAGTTCTTCCACTTGATGAGATACTCTGAAATTTATCGATTTCGGTGCTGTCAGGTTCTTGTTTTTGTGACTGTTCCAAGTTGCAATATGATTTTTCCTTCATCTTCAAGTTCTGGCAATATTGTTTGAATTGGGATCTTCTGCAACTTTTCAATGAGTAGCCACACTTCTTCGTCCTTCTTCCATTCATCTCTTACTTCGTTTATACAATCTCATTGGATAATAGAAATAGCAAAAAATAATGCTTCCACATCATCATCCTTTCTTGAGAGTGTGTCTGCAAAAAATTTTTGCTTCCCTTTTCTATAGATGATGTCAAAGTCATAACCCAACATATTTGTAACCCATTTTTTTGTCCTTCTAAAGATAATATTTGTTCTAAAAAGTATTTAAGACTATTATGATCCATTTTTACCTTGAAGTGTCTTCCCATTGGGTAAGGTCGTTATTTCTTAAGTGCATGTAGTATTGCCAAAATTTCCTTCTCACAAATAGCTTGCTTGAGATATAGCCGTAAAAATGCCCAATCACCTACATCAAAACATTTTTCACTATGATGTTGATCTACTTGTTGTTTCATTTTATTCTACACCAAGGTGGCGTTATCCTTTAAAAGTTAGAGAACTTGTTGTTGATGCTCGATGTGATCTCTCACTACTTGAACCTTTTTCTTCTTGATATGTCCTTCTATCTTGAGGATTTGAGGAGTGGTGATTTCTTCCAATGCTTTACAAGATATGGTCAGATTCATTTCTTGATGTTAGATGTGATCTTTCACTTCTTGAATATTTTTCTTCTTGATATGTCCTTCCATCTTGATAGTTTGAGGAGTGGTAATTCTGGTTAATGCATTACGAGATATGGTTGGATTCATTTCTTCTTTCTCGATGTGATCTTTCACTACTTGAACTTTTTTCTTCTTGATCTGTCCTTCTATCTTGAGAGTTTGAGGAGTGGTAGTTCTTGCCAATTCTTTACAAGATATGGTCAGATTCATTTCTTCTTTCTTTGGGGTTGGTTCCTGGTGTATATCCTCTTCTTTTGATGTTTCTTGATCCTTTTCTTCCTCCTCTTCATAATCTATGTAAAATAATTTCTTCTCAGCACACTTATGACCTTTAGCACATTTGCTATCACAATTATAACAAAGCTCTTTTCCTCTTTTTTCTTCCAATTATTGTGCTGTAAACCTTGTAGGTTGTGGAAGGCTAGGAGAGAAAACACTTCCATGATTATAGTCGTGAGTGGTGGGATTCCTTGTTTCCATAATTTCACTTCCAATTTTTCTTGCCCATCTGAATGCCTTCTTCAATAAATCAGGTTCCCAAATATGAACCTCATGTTGAACGTTATCCATTAAAGTACCTATGAAGACATCAATCCTATGCTTCTCTGGGATATAATTTACCCTTATATTCAATTTTTGAAAGTCCTCAATGTGCTCTGCCATTAAACACTTTTGTTTTAGATTTATCAATTGGCTAAAGAAGGTGTTTCCCTTTGTATCCTCATAATGTGCTATCATTTCCTCCGTGAAAATTGACCATGTAACAAGTGGTTTATGAGAACAAATCCCTTTATACCATGAAAATTGATCCAGTTCTAAATATGAAGATGCAATACATACCTTTTGTAATAGTTGCACCTCATGTAGATCAAAATATTGTTCCATTGTTACTAACCAATTTACGGGATCCCTGCCATCAAACTTCCTCATATCACCTTTTCTTGATTTTAGGAGCTCGATATTGAAACGACCATAACTCTGTAATTTCAAAGCTTCTAGTTCTAAAATTGTCAACTGTAGTAGCCCTGTAATTGAAATTGAATTCTCCTAGAAATAATTATGCACAATCTCCCAAGATGACCTGATTATATACCTTTTCAGAAGAGCAAACTTGTATGAAGTGCCACGTGTCAGTTTTTTGACCTTTGGATCTGAAAAATATACACAGGAAACTATAGTCCGTCCTATTTCTACAGCTTCTTATGAAATTTCAATCTGATGCTCAAAGAGATAGTTATGACGATTTTCCCCAGGTCACCTGTTTGGAATATAATTCAGGAGTCTGTAAAACCCCTAACTTCCTCAGATCATATATCTAAAAATATAACGAACCAAGATCAAAATTCAGACTCTAGGTTTAGTGCGATCTCTTCTCAAATGAGTTGTTTTCTTAGCTTTTGAAACACCACAAAAAAAATTTATATCGAAAATGTCGCGAAGGCCTATTTAGAGCAGTGAAACCCTAGAATTCGAGGCTCTGATAACGAATGTTAGGAAACCAGCTCAGAAAAAGATAGAAAAGAAATATAAATGCCTTAGAATTTAGCCTCTTCGAGGGGGAAACCTCCTTTACATTACGCAAATCAACAATTCTTGGATGATACAAATGACAAGACCTCCTTTCTATATATAGGAGTCTATGGGGTCATAATATAATTAGAGCCGACCTAACAATAATAATGTAAGGGCACAATAATAACTCTAGTGGGCTTCTATGGGGCACAATAATAACAATATGGGGACTACATGGGTACAACAATATAATAAAGGGGTTGTACTAATAACAATAATGGGTTACACTAGTAGTATAGGGGCCTAACGCTACCATAGCTATTGTTTTACAACAAAGAAATGATGACAGATATGAGCAACCAATTTCAATTTTCAGTAAAGTGATGAGAGATGTTGAACTGAGATATGACATCATAGGGAAGCAAGTCTATGCCCTTGTGCTAGCTCTAAAAGAATTTGGGATTTATGTTTTACATTCCCCTATTATTTGTTATGTCCCCAATAATGCACTAAAAATCATTTTAACACAACTTCATACAGATGTAAAGAGGGGAAGATAGTTTTCGAAGATACTTGAGTTTGATCTAGATATCATACCTATCAAACTAGTGAAAGGACAAGGTTTAGCTAAACTTTTGGCTGAATCAAATTATAAAATTCTTGGTATCAATACCATTTTGCAAATTTTAGTAGAGGAGAATCCAAAAGAACCTTATAAGATCTCAAATGAGGAGAATCCACAAGAACCTTCTCAATTTTCAATCAAGAAGAATCCATAAGAACCTTCTTCTACTTTAGATCATGTCCCTCTTCCTCTACATATTGATGACAAATTTTTACTTTGATATTGGTATAAAGACATAGTGAATTTTCTTCGAGATTTGAAATATCCTCCTAAATTTACAAAGAATCGATCCAGATACCTTAGACTCAACGCTATGGATTATTGTATCATAAATACCAATTTGTATTGGAATGATCCTTTGAATATACTTTTATTATGTATGAATTAAAGTGAAATCGAACGAGTCATTGAATAGTTTCATTAAGGAATTTGTGGAGGACATTATTCTTGGAAGGAAACTACATACAAGATTATTAGAGCATGTTTCTATTAGCCCAAATTGTTTGCATAGGTTGGAGAAAAGATAAGAAGTTATATCATGTGCAAGATATTTGCTGGAAAACATAGGCTAACAACACTTCCCCTTGTCCTAGTTTTAATTGAAGCTACATTTTTACAATGGGGATTAGATTTTATAAGTGAAATAGTTCCATCTTCCAGCAACCAACATAGATGGATATTAACTACCACTAATTGCTTCACCAAGTGGGTAGAAGAAATCACTATTAAAAATGCAATAGATATAGTGGTCGTCAAAATCATTGAAGAAAATATATTGTCTATATTTGGTTTCCTACATAAAATAGTTACAGACAATGCATAGGATTTTAGCAGCATTAGAATGATAGAGTTTTGTCAAAAATATCAGATTTCATTACATCATTCTACACCATTTAACTCAATAGGTAATGCGTTAGCAGAGTTATCAAATAAAAGTCTAGTTAAGGTAATCAAGAAAGTATTGGAAAATCACAAAAGAAGTTGGGATAGTCATCTCAAATATGCAGTTTGGGGAAACAAAGTATCACCTGAAAGATCTACTATAAAGTCCCCTTTCCAACTTGTATATGGAACTGAACGAATGTTCGCTACACAACTACCATTTCCATTCATGAAATTTTTGTAGGAATCATATGAGGAAGATAATTATTTTTCAAGGAGAGTCAATCAGATTATTGAGCTAAAACAAGATAGAGATGAAGTTCAACACAAACTTCATCAATATCAAAACAAAATGAAAATTTTGTCTCATAGAAATGCTAGAGAATGATATTTTAGACAAGGTGATCTAGTTTTAAGTTGGGATGTCAAAAGAGAGGAAATAGGTAACCATGGGAAATTTGATAATTTATGGTTGGAACCATTTAGCATTGCATAAGTAAAGGGTAACAACACTTTTATTCTGCGCAACCTAGAAGGACAATATTCTTCATTACCAGTCATTGGACAATAGCTCAAACACTATATTCAGTATTAGATTCTTGCAACCATCTTCATTGTAAATTTCTGGTTTTCTTTAAATTTCAGCATCAAAATGTGATTTACACATCAAATATTCCATAGCCCAAGGAGAAGGTGCAAGGATCTACAAGTTATGTGCATCTCGTAGGGGAAAGAAGTCCCCAGATGGAGTCATTGTTGTAACTTATTTTTATCCTAACTTATTTTTGTTTTTTTTTTCCTTTTTGTTGAAAAGAGAAGAATAAAAAAATATAGAAAGGGGAAGAGAAATAAGAAGAAAAAGGAAGAAAGAGAAATAAATAAAATGACAAAAATAAATAAATAAAAAATATCAAAAGAAAAGAAAATTTAGAAAAAGGATATAAAAAAATAGAATAAATAAATAAATCCCAGAATTTGTAAGAAAGTTCAAATTCCACATTCATTTGATTTATATTGTTATTATTTTAAAGTTCCTTTCTGTTTTTTCTGGAAGTTTATATTTTATTTGTAAATAAATATGATCTGATACTCTTGTTGTTATATGATAAATTCAAATGTGATATGAAGGATAAGACAATCCCCGCTTGATCAAATGACGAAGGATGATGTTCGCAAACCCCTCACACATTCAGAGTTTATTGTGGGGGGGGGGGGGGGAGGGGGGGGTCTTAAAAAGCCTTTTTTAATAAGTTGTCTGCTCATACGTGGTGCCTCCTAGTTAACTTCAGGACCCCCCTTTCCTAAACCACAAACCACCCTGCCCCCACCACCAAAACTTCTTTATTTCTCCCGCTCCACTCTTATGGCCATTCACACTATGCCACTTTTCCCTCTCCTATTCACCCCCCAAATAATCATTGCACAATTAAATTTCTCCCACCAAACTGTTATGTAACCATTTTCTCATTAATCTTTCACGCAATGCCTAAATTCATTACTAAGGCACACCCAAAAATGGTTACACTCTACTAATACATTCAAATCCCCTCTTTTAAAAAACACGCACTACTCTACATACTTATTTTCACTATTTCATCTCCTAGCAGAACTAGTGCAACCTCGAATTTTATAGCTACAGAGAAATCTTCATAGGATAGTGATCATCATTTTCCTGGTAATTCGCCACTATATCCTATAGTTTCCTATTCATGATGCGTTCTCATCAAGGATAGTTGAAATTAGTTGTAGAAATCCATATGCTTCCCTTTGTAGTTAACCTATATGAGCTCCCTCTGGTCAATACACAATACAAGCTCTCAAAAGCCTAGTGCGAGTTCAATCTTTATGAACTCCACATCTCGGAAAATCAAAAATTTCTAGATGTTAGTGATGAATTGAGTATTTGGGAGTCTTTCCTACCCCAATTTATCTTTCCCCAAAATCATGTATTTCTAGAATTTATTACATGGTGCCATCTCAAGTATTTTCTGAGTCAGAGTGTTGTAATTTCCTAAAACAATGAAGTTTTATTTGCCATCACACCCAAATCCATCTACCAAGAACTCTAAATTAATCTCCCAAATCCTCTTCATTCTTTTTCTATTGATTCTCTTATGGAAATTTATCAAAAACTCACATTTCCTCAACGAGCCCGTATCTTTGACTCATTCTTACATGAGAATCCTGCGTTTCCTAGAAGTAATCTGCCTTATTCTACATTAATTTTACCAAAAATTTCAAGGAAGGTTATATCCATGGTCACCTGTATGCTAGGTTACCCAAGCGATTAGTGGACTGATGAAGCAATATTAGGATTTTTATGAGTGTTCTCTTTGGGTAATAAGCCATCATTGATTTTCAACTACAATCAATTTTGGCAGACAGTATTCATGATCATTTTTTTAAGTTTTCTACTGAAGGTTCTTTTAAACATAAATCAATTATAGTGTATTAACTTTTATTTCATGAAGAAAATAGGTTTAAGTTCCCACTGCAGAAGTTATATTACATTCACTTGACTTCCTTGGTAAGGAAGAACAAAAAAGAGTATTCCTCTAGTGACTATGTAAACCAATTTTTGCATATGTAATTATGTCTTCTCAGTAGTGATGTTATACCAAGTATTTCATTCTAAATCAGGAGAATTATGCACCTTCCTCAACAAGCCAAAAATGGATATTGGTACCTCTACTACAATTATACAGAGATTAGAATATATGGATGTGAAATACCTCCCTATAGTTTACCAGTATTTATGCCAATTAGGATCGTGGCCTTAGAATACATCAGGAAAATTATGAACATGGACAATTTGCATTTTGTGTATAGGAAGTAGAAATCACAATTCAACTTGAGTCATCTATTGGCCTTTTCATTGTAAATTCTAGGGAAACAACGAAGGTGGCAAATATTTTATTAAAGCAGATGAAATTCAAGTTAATTTTTACTTGGTCTTATGATCCCTTAAGAATTATTTCAATGTTGAGAGTTGAACATTAAAAAATAATATAATAATAATATAATATAATAATAATAAAAAAATAAAAAAATCAAATCTTATGTACATACAACCATGCCAGAGATAGAACAATATGCAAATCAAGAATAATGGTAGGAGAATACATTACAAGAATCTGAGGAACAAAATTCTAGTTAGACATTTTCACAAATTATAGTTTCTCTAGAAAAAGAAACCAAAAGACTAAGGGAAAGTTTTTCTCCTACAGACTCAGAAACTCAAGCTACAGGTTTCAGAGTTTTCAAAAGAAGAAAGAAGACAAACACTAAAAGAGCAAGCTACAATGTTGTTGTTATGTTTCCCACAACTTATTCTCCATATTTTGAAGAAATCACAAATTCTGCTATGTATTTTGTTTCTCATGATACAACACACCAAAATACTTTTGCACGATACAAAGAAATCAAAAGAAAAAATGAAGCATTAAAGACCACAACTTATTTAGAAATTTTGAAGCAGTATTGTACTACACATCATAGAAATTTGTTTACACTTGATCCTGAAAAGGGACAATTTCAATTGGTTTTCTTGGAACCTAAAGTTCCATTCCCTAAAAGTGAAAAAGATTACAAAACATCCATTTTTTCTTTGGACATTATGTAGATTCATGCCATTGATCAAATTGAACTGAATAATCAGGTTGGTGAGATGATATATCCTACATTGACAAGTTCAACTATGGTAGCCTCTAAATTTTAAGCCTCCCCGAACAATATTCACACATAGTTGAAGATGGAGAGAATTCCATCTCTCAAATATACCAGAATCAAAGCTCTTGAAGATTTGGTGACCAAAGTAGGATATGATCCTAGCAATATCAAAGTAGTAGAAGAAATGATAAAGAATAAGGACATTGACATTGAAGCATTGAGGAATAAGACTAAACTCCCTACTATTGAACATCCACAAGGTAAGGAAGTTGGTAAACTTGAAGAGGAAAAAGTATATATGTTCAAATTGATAATTGAAAAAAATGTTCAAATTCAGAAAATGGAAGCTGACATGGAATCACTCCTAAAAGAAAAAGAGAAACAACTCAGTATTTCAATTGCCATTCCTATAGCTACAACTTCTACAACAAGTACTTCAGCAGCGAGGACATCTACATCAACAACCATCATAGTAGAAGCACAGTACACTAATTTAACATAACGACTGTCAAAGGCCATGGGAGAATTGTCTTTGAAGGACCAAGAAATTCAAAAGCCCAAACTGCAGCTCCTAAAGATTCAAGAACAAAATATTTGGTGATCAAACTAGGGTATGATACTAGCAATATCAAAGTAGTAGAAGAGATGATAAAGAATAGGAATGTTGGCATTCAAGCATTGACGAAGCATCTTAAACTTCCTACTACTGAACATCCACAAGCTAAGGAAGTTGGTTAACTTGAAAAGGCAAAAGAAAATATGTTCAAATTGATAGTTGAATAAAATGCTCAAATTCAGAAAATTGAAAATGACATGGAAATCTCTCCTAAAATAAAAAGATCCCCAACTCAGTATTTTGGCAGCCATTCCTATAGATACAAATTCTACAATAGGTACTTCAACAGCATGAACATCCACAGCAACAACCATCAAAGTAGAAGCACAGTCTATAGATTCAACAGAACAACTGGTAAAGGACATGGGAGACATGTCTTTGAAGGATCAAGAAATTGAAAAACTCAAAATGCATCTCCAAAAGACTCAAGAACAAGATATTAAATATGATAATGCATATTTTCCTGAGATTCAAAAGAATTATAAATTAACTCAACAATTAGAAGTTTATGAAAATGAATGTTTAATGCAAAAACTACTGTTCAGGCCAAAGAAAATATTTGGACAAACATTAATATATCAACGACTGAGTTATGGCCTTCATTTGAGATCATCTTTTTGTAGGAATATTTATTGCAGAGGTCACCAACATCAGCAATAGAAATCAAGAATGACCTAGAACACAAACCACGAGATGCCACAAGGATAATGAAGGTCCTTAACTCCAAGACAAAACATGAACTTGAATAATTTGGCATTGAAGACAGAACTAAAGCTATCTTGGAGGTGAAAAACGTTCTAACCAAGGGGAAATTGATGCTAGAAATTAAGAACAACTGCCAGAATTTGGAGGTTCAGATCAAGAAATTTCACAAGTAATTTAATGCTTTACATCATAAAGAACTTCCAACTTTGCAGGATAGAGGTGCAAAATTGGTTCCACTTGAAGATTATCAACAAAGGTTACATGATATAGTAGTGGACAAGACCAAATTTACCAAAATAAAAGGAAATATTACTAGGAAAGCCTTCATTGAAGGTTTACGTTATGATTTTTTAATTCATCATGAAATTAAGCATTCGTTTCTAACTAGGCCCACTTTTGAAAAATATACTCAAGATGATGAGTGATATAGAAAATTATTAAATTTTTCTATCTCTGATGAAAAGAGATGGGATAAACTATGTCTTCTCATCGAATAGGAACAGAATAGAGAATTTCAATTGCAGACAGTGAAATCTCCGCAGAAAACAACAAAATATTAGGGGCACTAAACAAAAAAGTATATTTCTAGCTATAGTCATCAACGAAAACCCTCAAAACCTATGCAGAGTGTTCAAATTAGTTCATATCTATTATTTTTTAGTTCTATTTTTGTAATATCCCAACTATTTTGGATGATAGTATATTTTGTAATAAATTTTTATTCCAGTTTAGATATGTTTGAAGTCGAACTCTATAAATATTTTGTACTTCAAAGAAGAAAGGGTTCAACCCTTATGATGAGCCAACAAACATTCTTGTAACTTTATGAGCTATTTCAGAAATTTATAGAAGAATTCTAGATTCATTCTGAGTAGCTTGTGTATCTCGGTGAGTTCTTCTGGTTATTCAATTATGTATTCATTTTATTTTTCTATGCATATGTTTAAGGTAACATAGAATTCTGGGTAAAAATATATTGAATATCAATCTCTTTTAAACCTTGTTTTGAGGAAAAACAGAGTTTTTTATGTTTCATGTACTAAATTTCATGTAATTTCATTTTCTCTATATGTAATAATGTTAGAAGCAGCCTTGGTCACTTTTCCAAGCCTTTGCTACTTTAGTTCCTACAAAAGAAACAAAATGCCAAAGTATTCAGTCTATCAAAGGCAAAAAGTAAAGCAATCTGCCTAAAAATAGAGTTTTTAAAGCAAGTGAAAGTCAAACATTAGCAAAGTGGGTTTTCATAAGTCAAAAATTAAATCCATTGCTATATAAAGTATATTCATATCAAAGAAGGCTCATTTGTGTCCAAAGGTGAAGAGAGAAAGCTGCATTTCCATTTTCAAAAGTCAGGAGGGTGATTTTATGTTTAAAGGGTGAAAATCAGTGGTGCGGCGCACTTGGGTTAGAGCACGGCGCACACATTTGGCGTGGTGCACCTGGCAATGTTCCCAGTACATTTTACAACAGGTGTGGCGCACAAAATGAGTGCGGTGCACCTGTGAGGTGGTGCGGCGCATATAACTGCAAGTCCCGAAATCACTCACAGCCTCTTCCAAACTTACGAAATTGCTAAATCCTCAATTGTCCAAGTAAGTTAATGCACCCTCATCGCCAATGAATGAGTTTATCTTGGTATTTGTGGTGATTTAATGGTAAAAAATTGAAACCCTACCTCCTTGCATTTCTTGTTAAAAAAACAATTGCATAGGGTTTACACTTTGCATATTTTGTTGCTAATTTCACTCCCTCATTCCCTCACTCCCTCACTTCCATTTTCTCCCTCCCTTTTCATTCACATTACCCACTTCTTAATCCCCATATCCCTAAAACTAGTAATCCTAAATCACTAATCCCACTATCCCAAACCCTAGCCGAATATCCCCAAGCCTTAATTGCTATTCCCAAACCCCTAAAAATCATCCCTTAAACCCTTCTATTCCCAAAAAACCTATCAGGAGCATTCCCAACCTCTTATACACAGTCCCTACACATTTCCCCCCATAGTCCCTTATACATTCATATCTTTGGCAACAACAACCTATTGACACCATAAAATCTCTTCATACTCATCTTAGAAAAACTCAAACATTGGCAAACATGGAGCCAGATTCTTCCTATGACAAAAATGAGGAAACAGTCAGTGATTCTTCTAGAGAAATGCAGGCACCAAGGAGGCCTCATAAGAGTGGAAAACATAACGAGAAGGAGCCTACTTCACTTGCCGAGCTATTGGCCTGTCCTCTTGTTGTCACATGCTTCCAACATGAATCTTGTTTTCAATTTTGTGAGATGGTGGCAAGAGTTAAATACCACAATGAGCTGGCCAGACTATTTGTGCTCCATCTTCCTAATGGTCAAGTCACTTTGGCAGGTGTGACATTCACCTTGACACCTAAGACTATTGGTCAAGCGACCGATATTCCAAATGTAGGTAAGCAATGGAATAAGGGGCAGTTTGTCGACAAAGATCATTATGAGCCTTACATCAAGGTTGGTTTTCAGAGGCAGATTGGCAGAGTTTTCCCTTTTAGGTTCCTTTAGGACACATATGCACCCTTGATGAAACTCATAATTAAAAATTTCAGCTCCGAGGGCATATTTTCTCACCTGTATGCTTACCACATGAGACTGTTGATGAACTTCACAAGGGTGAGAATGATGAATCTCCCCTATTTTATTTGCCATAATATTGAGAAGATGACCACCTTGGTTCAATGGAAGCCTCCTCATCAGTAGTATAATAGCATCTATCACTTTGCACTCATCAAAATCGTGGTCTTGCATCAACTTAGTTTACTGAATATTCCATGGGAGGATTTCATTGCACATGAGGTCTTTACAGGTCCTCAAGTACCCCGATCAGTTTTTCATGAGGTAGGAGAGCCTTCACATCAACAAGAGGTGCATGAGACATAGACGACCAGTGTGCTAGTGTTTGTTACATACCAAAAGGGCACAAGGAGATTGTTTGCAGCAACAAAATGAGTACTATCTCCACCCGGGGTGGAAGGGGTCTTGTTTCCTTCAACAACAAAGCAGGTACAGGACAAGGGTAAGCAGGCATTACATGATGAGGGGCCTTCAGGAGGATAAGAAACATATTTCATTCTTATTTAGGATGATGACACTGATTTGGGCTCCCAAAGCTCAAATCTCAAGGAGATCATTCAGGAACAACAAGCTGACATTCATGATTTGTCTCTCAACCTGGAAAGAGCCAAATGGATAATCAAATATCTGGAGCAAATAAACAAACAGCTAGAGGATCAACAAACCATCATGGAGCCACAAAACATATGAGAAAAACCAGCAAGCTGCCAAGAGGAGGAAAATCAAGCTGACACCACTTGAACAAGAAATTGATGTTGATCGTGAATCTTGACTTGAGAGGGAAAATATGCACTTGGAAAAAATGCTAGAGAAGGCCAACAGGGAGAAAAATATGTTGAGGCACATGGCCTACCACTACTTGACGAGAAAAAAGGTGTGCAAAGCAAGAATCGGGATTTTGAAGGCCAAGTTGAAAAAATCATTAAGGAAGCGAAAAGAGCAAGATAGACTCCAAATCTTGGTTAAGGCTTCCTTAGCCCAAGATAGCACTTGATGATGGACACTTAGCCCAAATTTCAAGAAATTTGGGAATTGTTTTGAAAATTTTGAAATTTTGGCCTAAAAGACAGGTTTTTCCATTTGGTGCGCCGCGCCACCTGGTGTGTGCTTTTGCTAGAGACCTCCTTTTGAGGAAAACTCAGCATTTTTGGATTCCTCATGGAAAAATATGAATGACCTCACATGGCCAAGAAATTTTGACAGGTTTTGAGCTTCCAAAAAGGTCAAAAACACCTCAAAAATGACCTTTCTGCCCCTTTTTGACCACGCAGAAAGCAACATTGGGAGAAGTAATTTTAGGAGGGGCAAATGGAGGCACATAGGATGAAATTTTTTCATTTTGGTCAAAACCCTCTATTTTTTTGCCTAGTTTCTTCACAATTTGATTTTTCTCTTTCTAATAGTCAAACTCATGATGTGATTTGATG
This sequence comes from Pinus taeda, assembly GCA_000404065.3. Lineage (NCBI taxonomy): Eukaryota > Viridiplantae > Streptophyta > Pinopsida > Pinales > Pinaceae > Pinus > Pinus taeda. The sequence continues at coordinate 92,615 of APFE030019066.1, forward strand.
GATGTTAATGTAAATATGTTAAATTTTCACTTATAGAGGTAGATTCATCCATGAAAAGGTAGTTTGCAACTGAATGAATCAGTTTCCTAGTCTTTAGAGGCAAGTTGTTCCACTGCCTACTTTTTAGTTCTCATTTTAGATCTTGTTGAAACAACTCCTAAACTTATGAGCTCGACCCCTAGAGGTTAGGATGAGTTGTTTATTGCCTATATCTACTAGTTTTTCAGTCATTAGCAAAGATTGGACTTTTGGGAAAGCTTGGAGCTTTATTGTACACTCATTTCAGTAGTTTTGCAAAGGAATAGACCAGGGTTTGCAACACTTTATGGGATTCTTATGGCAACTTGATTTGGTATTGCATTTCCTTCTATAATTACAATTTTACATGTGTTTTATGTATTCCATTTTCTCTCTCTATTCATCTTAACTAAATGAAACAAGGATAAAGGTAGAATTCATTGATTTGCAGTGCTCTACCTAGGGTCTTGTTTAGCTATTTATGTTTTCAGCTGTTTGAAGAGGATCCCTGAGACTTTCATGCCCTCTTCAACTCCTCACCAGTCTAAAAGCTCTCCATCTCACTTAGTTTGAGGTACCAAATCATTTTCCTACCTCACCCCATAGAGATCTCTGCAAAACTGGGCCTCATTCCCCGGACCCAAATCTTCCTTTCACATTTGAGCCAACAAAACATCATCAAATTCAACCAAACTCTTATGAACACATACCTAGCCTAAAATCACTCTTTACATCATTCATCTCAACCCTCATTTATCATATTTTACTGAGATTGACAAGGAGAGAGCCCTCTCCCGACTTGGTAGGGCTAGCTACCAGGTTAAGCTTGGTTTGATGTTACCATAGATTCTACCTTTCTCAGCCTGAGCTAAATTTAGGCCCTAACATAGTGGTGACCAGACAAGGGAAGAGATTGTTTATTTGTTAGTGTTGTTCGTTTTATAAACTACAGATGGAGCCTGAAGTTATGCTAGGTAGCCTTCCAACTGCACATTTCTTTTCGAGTGCATAAGTAGATAAAAGTTGCTTCAGTCAATCTCCTATTTAGTCTTATAAATGGAACATCTGACTTGCAAATTGCCCCAGTACATTAGATAATTCTAGACTTTTGGATGAGGAGTTTAGAATTTGATAGGTTAAAGAAGTTGATAATGTCCATTTGATTTTTGGGAATAATTCAACACATTCACTTCCAAAAGATACACCAGAGCAAATCCTGATCCTGATTCATCTCCTGTGTATGAAAATCCCAATCTTATTCCAAGAATTCTTCGCCGAGAAAGTTCTATGAATCTTGTGTTTAGATCTAATTCATGCTCAGTTGTTTTTGAATATCTTGAAGATCTTGAGTTTGACGAACATTTTGATCTATTGTTGTTTGATTCTAAATCTGAAAGTGTTGTTGGTTCTACTGTCATAAGTCCAGAGTTTATCAAAGATCTTGAAACTGAAAAGGCCAATAAATCAATTAACAATTATATTTTGAAACTTCAAACTTCCATTGTGGCTACAAACAACCCTGAATTCTTAGAGTCTGCATCTGCAACTCTTGGGTCATCTGCTATTGCATCTAGTTCAAAAATTCCTACCAAACCTTCTTTCATTCCCACCATTCCAGTGCATCCTTCCATCTCTAATCACAAATCTGCAGTGTTTTCACCTCCATCCACTCCTTCTACACCTCAAACATCAAAGATTTCTTCACTGCCTTTAACACCCATACACCGGCCACATCAGCTGCTCTCACTCCTCCTACATCCCCAAGACCAGTCATAAATCTGCCTAGAGCAATGGTTGCTAGATATGCACTGCTCGTTCTGCCCCAAAATTTGGATGCCATGTCTGCTGATTATCAAAGAAAAATTCCATTGTTTGATGGTACCCCTCAAAGTATTACAGCTCAGAAACATGTGGATAGGATGACAGATTTCTTTGACCTTCATGAGATTGATGTTAAAAATGTGACTATGAGATTCTTTGTACAAACTTTTGGAGGTGAAGTGCAGAAGTGGTTCAGAGCTTTGCTAGCTGCAAGCATCACTACATTGGCTAATCTTCAGAGACAATTGTTGGATCACTGGTAAGTAAAGAAAAACCCTCTTCAGATCCTTTTCAAATATGAGAACATCAAGAGGAATGTTGGTGAGACTGTTCAAGATTATCATATTAGATTCAATTTTGTTTACAATGCAATTTCTGCTGATATAAAGCCACCTACGGGGTTGGCTTTGATTAAGTTTCTTGACTTTTTCGATCTTGATATGGCCTATCAATTAAGAGAAAGAGATCTGACCACTTTGGAAGACATGCAGAAAAATGCAGTCAACATTGAAGTAAATTTGCTTGCCAAGAGAGCTAGACCAAAGGCTGAAAAGAAGGTAACGATAGAGGATGAAACTTCCACTTCAGATCAAGTGCTCTGTAAGATTGAGAAGATGTTTGATAGATTAACCATTGATAAGCCTGAAGCACAAGTCAGAAATCCAAGCTTTCGTGGTTAGCAACAACCACAATTCGGAATCAAGCAACGAGAATAAAGAGCGCAAGACCAAGCAGCACAGCAGCAAGTGAAGACACCCTTACAGCAGAATTTTGTACATGGTCCGAAATCTAATGATGAGGAGAACATAATTGGAGAGGAGAATCATTTCTTTACACCTGATGATATGCCGATTTTTATCACCAAAGATGAGGAGTATTCATAAAGCCCAACTGTACAAAGGGATGAATATTTCATCTTGGCAAACGAAACAGTTCTTGAAGAAGAGTCTGATGAATATCAGAGGGGATACATAAATTATTTGACAGCCCAGTAGCAACAATATTCACTCAGGAGTAGAGATGTACCCATAAATCCAATTCACAAGAGAAAGGAAATGACACCGCCAAAGAATGATCCTCCCATTGTGCAGAAAAAGGGAAAAGAGACAGTTGATCCTACCACCAGCAAAACACAATCAGCAAATGAAAGATCAAATCAGCCA